>CM046041.1:19270542-19292323 GCA_025215565.1 Flaveria ramosissima | reverse complement strand
ACTTACATCAGACCCTAATTACTCTTTTCTCGTGTCTTTATTATACTTAGCAAATTTATTGCTCGCTATCTTTCTTGTTGACTTTATTGTTAGGTAGAGGTTACACTACCCTCACACATCTCAAAGTATTCATATGATCTTCAAACTTTAAATCCTAAACCCTTGATAGTTATTTTCTTGACTTGACTACTAAAAAGTATTATTGTCAAGTTCATATCCACGTGGTATGCTAATAAGTTTTCTACTTATGACCTTATAACATACCGTTTATGCTTGCTACACTTGGGGACATAAGAGACCTAACTGCTTACATGACTCATCACCAATTCCTTACCTCTCATGAAGTATCATTGACATCCTCATATCATTTGGACTTGAGATGCTAACAATGAGATGCTAACGATATAATTTCGAAAATCTATCATCTCACTTCTTGTTTTCCACTTGGGTTTCTAATCGACACCTGTATTTCTTAAACATATGCTCTCATACCAACATGCTATCTTCAAGTCCTTTTGAAGGATCCAAAATATACATTTAATATACAACTTTGATATTCAGAGTACTATACAACAATCGTGTTGTTTGCATGATGCAACTCACATCAAACCAGGCTAAACTTGGGTATAACTTGCTGTTATATTTCAGGTTGTTGATCTTTTGCACAAGGAGATATATCACACACACAAATCATCCACGTTTTTTTTTTCTAAAAGCTCAAAAACAAACTAGAAGATATGCGTCTTTTCATTATTTCATTTATTTTTTCTTATTTTTGATATGTACAGTCTGCATCCTTAAGCAATAGATGATTTCTTTGCAAGCTAATTCAATAAAAAATCTTTACAAATAGAAAATAAAGATGATGAACAGCTACATACAAACCTGTCAACGCTAAAAACTAGAAATCTGGTCTGACCCGACATCTGCTTGAAGTGATGGGCTCTCGACGTTAAATGCAAAAGACTCAACCAACTTAGCAGCATCTTGAACCCTAAGCCGTGTTCCTTGTTGACCGACCACTGTAGCTGCAACCCTGGCAGCTAACGTGCCCATTCCCTTCAGATCTGATGCACCCCTTAATAACCCGTATAATATTCCTGAGGCATATGCATCCCCCGCCCCACAAGTGTCAACAGGCATGCAGGGTGAAGGAGGGATATACAACGCCTCTCCTTTTACACCAATGTATGACCCTCTAGGCCCGTCTGTCACAGATACTAGAGGTACAAAATGACTTAAATATTGTGTGGAAGATATCGGGCTTTCCTCTGAAGCGAAATTACAAAAAGCTCTTGCCTCGTCACTGTTTGCAAACACAATGTCTGCATAATTCTCCATGATTTCCCTTGAAAAAATACACACGATGACATTAATAACTCATTCGCCATTCTAGTAAAAGTTCGTATATAATGAAAACTGGTCAAAAAAACCAAAACTCACCAAACTGTTTTCAAATGCTTAAAGCCTCCTAAATCACTTTGTTTAAAACAATTAAGATTATTATTATGACAATATAGTTTTATAATCTTATTTAATACGTTAATTATTTATAGAAAGACAAAAGTGTTGATGCCCATCCTGACCCGTTTTGACCCGCACCATTTTGCCATCTCTACATCATAGAGTAAAACAACTAATGATAAACCTACCAAAAATCATCATAATGTCTCTCTATGCATGTCACGTCTGAGGCGGTAACAGCAACCAAAGCCCCACTATCACGAGCAACTTGACAGATTTTCTTAATCGTCTTGATTGTGTCAGGAAATTCAAACAAATATCCTTCAATAACAAGAATATTTGTCTTGGAAATTATACTCTCCATACTCGAGTCATACTTAATGTAAGAAGATGTGCCCTGCCTCATACAAGTATTTACAGTATATTAGAAATGTGATTATTCATGAATAACTGATCATGTATTCAAATGTTCACCAAAAGATGAGTAATATAAGTTTATAACTATAGATGACACTGATAAAATTTGCAATATTTTATCTTGAAACGTAATTTTAGGAAACTTTTAGCCATGTTGGTTTAAAGGATTAACTATAAATTTCAGACATGTTGATAGTGTGAATATAATAATATGCTCCTAGTATGAAGAAATTGACCATAATGACCCATTACAATGGAAAACCCACTAGAAAGTGGAAGCATGCTGAAAATTAAGGACATAACATACACAATCATGTAGGATAGTTGGATATAAAATTTACCTGATACGCAAGCATCGTGCGCTGTGCATCTGAGGTTGTTAAGACTATAACTGTCCCTGTTGTCCCATCCTTTACCGGGGCAGAAAGAAAACTCACATTGGCTCGTCTTAATTTAGTTCTATATAACACAAAACGACAACAAAATTTTAGTTGTTAGAAATTAGAAATTTCTGGTGAAGCATAATATAAACTCTGTAAGAACTTCTTGAGGATTGAGCAGGTATTTGGATGTGCATCTTGGAACTCATTATAATTTCTGTGCCGCAATAATTAGGCCCTAGTGATAAGTAACCTACTAATGGTTAATTAGGCAAGTAATCAGTTTAATATTACCTATGGCGTGACAGCTAACTAAAATAATCTATTGATTATTTCCCTCGAGTCTTGACTAGCTAACTTAGAGGCAGTATATGAAGAGCTAAAGACGCAAGTTTAGTGCTATAGGTAATCGTCTTCTACATGCTCAAAACTCCATGAAGTTGATTATGATGCAAAGTATTAACATTGTTTGGATTGAGAACTCAAATGATCTTAACCTTTATTAGGATTACTTAGCTATATGCCTAATTAATTATATGAAAACTTAATTTGAATTGAAGAAGAAATTGGTAAATCAAATCAGGGTTTTCACTGTTTGAACTGAAAAACAAGGACAAACTCAATATATAGAAATTCAGAAGTATGAACAGGTTCCTAAGCTACACTCAGCTATAAATTCTATGAGATTGCTATACAAATTGCAATCAGAGACATTACATAATCACACACTTGATTGCATATGGATCACACACTTGTTTATTTGTTATCTTGTGAAATCACACTTTATACAGTCCTGCTAAAAATTATGAATATGTAGTCTAAGGATGACTCGTAAGTTGCTCTCAATAGAACTCTCTCATCACTTCCAAGTTGCTCGGCAGCAACTCTTCAATAAGTACTAAGTTTGCTTAATGGTAACTTGTCTTCATCAGTTGTAAGTTGCTCAGCAGCAACTTATGTCTTCAATGGTGGCAAGTTACCTTTAGTGGTAACTTCCTTTGTCGGTAGCAACTTGAATTGGCATCATCTTGATCTTAAGTAGTAACTTGCCATCATATTGTTGGTAGCAACACTCTTTTAGTAGTAACAACGTTGCAACTGTGGCAACTTGTTCTCTCAATAGAAAAACCAACTCAGTACTAACTCTTCTCCAGAAATAGTAACTACTACTTCAACTCGGTGGTAACTATCAACCTTAAAAACTTTCAGTAGCAACTCTAGCCTTCGGCGATAAGCCGATAACACTCAACCTTTACCACAATGAATCATGAATTCTAAGAACCTTAGAACCAACTAGGAATCTGGTTATTCTAAAACTCCACCCTTATCGCCAAGTTGGCTATTAACCAAGGATACACTTTTGGTTTTAAATGCACAATGTGCTCCAAAGTGCTTGGTCCAAATCTCACGTATGTGATGCGGTTGTTAAAGAAATAAACTAAGTAATTATACTTAACTCTGCCCTCGATACTATGGACCATTCGACCTATTAAAGTTCTTGCAAAAATTGGAGCGTTGGTTTTAAATAGGAACTTCCTTCAACTTTGAAGTTAAATCCTGTATTCCATGTTTCTTGAATAAAACCTTGGTATCCGGTTTTTAATTGAACCTAATACAGAAACAATATCGACGGGGAACTTCATCCATTCGACCATCACCCCCGACAAACTTGAAAATCCATGTACTTAAGAATCAACCCCAACTGTCAGTCTGTCACTTCACGGGAATCGCTTTTGAAGGAAGGATATAACTTCTCCTCAGGCTGTCACCTCCATGGTGATCAAGGACAAGCATTGTTTTTAAGAGGGTAGTAATGTGACAACCAGTAGCACACTAGCACCAACGATTCAAGTAGCCAGCCGAACGTCTTTCACAGAAGATAAAAGGAATAAAAAGAATTAATAGGTGAATTGAGTTTGGAGTTTTATTTAGTTGTGAGCCCTTATCTTACTTTTATTGTTTTCATGTAGGAACTTTATGAGGGCAACCCTTGGAGCAACTGGTAAGGTTGCTAGTTTGTAATCTTAGGGTCATGGATTCAAGCCGTGAGAAACAACCTCCTACACAAGTGTAGGGTAAGGCTGTGTACATCCGATCGCGAAATGATTGGGTGTTTCCACGAACCATGCGCAAAGCAAAAGTTAGGTCAAACACCAGGTACATGCTTTCATGTAGGAACTTTGTCTCACTTTATTGTTTTATTATAGGATCGTAGAAACATCGAGAAGTCGATTTTGATGTTATACACCAAACCAGCACATGTACTCATATCCTAGCAATGTTTTCTAAAAACAAAAAATTTGACACATCTCCATCTTTATGGGATTACTTCAACTCCAACTAACTAGCACATAGCCCATCCAAATAGCACCTCCTACATCACATTATATTGCAAGATGTGTGGGCAGGGTGTGTCCCACATCCTAGGGTTGTAACAAGTCATGTTTGGTACTAGACAAGTCAGATCAAGGTGAACAGCAAATAATGCTTGCCCATTTTTGAAAAAATATATAAATCATTAGCTAATGCTTCAATCATGATTAAAAAAAAACACAATTATTACGACAAAAATCTAAATCTTTGGATGTAAACTATTTAAGAGGTTGTATGCATTGAAAATAGTTTCCCGGCGGCTTTCAACCTAAATATTCCCCTTTAAGTTATATAGTTTTTGGTTTAAAATTTGAAAATACAACCTAACATTACTCATTCACAAGTAAGCAGGCCAAAACTGCCACGCATGGCTATTTCAGTTATTCAATCTTAAATAATCCCTCTTAAAACACACATCCAGACAACCCCTTACATAATGACGAATATACCAGACAAATCTGCTTCACTTAACCACTGATCATAACAGACTAGTAAACATAGTTGTATTTTTATTTTCTGCATTCCCCCAAAATTCATCTAATTTCTTTTGAATAAAATATGCATACAAGGCACTCCCAAAACAAAATATAAAAATGTAGCAACTAAGACTGGTTGTAAAGGACGAGGGTATACCTGTAGAACCCGCCCAATGGATCACCACCAATGCTACCAGCCATAGCTACGTTCAAGGCAGGCCCGCCCATCGGGTGACCACCAAGCCTCGCCAACGCCACTAGGGTATTAGATAAAGATCCACCAGCTGCTGCCTTGTAGCTGCACCCATCCATTGCTTGCAGAACCCTCCCTCTCTCCTCATGATTCACAACCCTTCTTGTCCCCTTTTCTAAACCTAATCTCATCAAAAACTCATCATTCACTATGCCCGAAAAATCCACCTATTACAGAAAAAAATAAACATCACATCATTCACCAATTTCAAACACACATACGGTTCATATAGCTTAATCAATCCCAAAAGCAAACAATTTGCAGCACAGATGAATCAATCATCAATCATAATTCATACTATCAACATTCCATACAAACATACAAAACACGATATAGATGATAACAAATCATACCATAGCCTGACCAAGCCCTAACACATCCCATCGATCAGGAAAATCAGTAGGAGAACCCGGGTCATCAACCTTATCCAAAACAACATCATCATCCTCATCATCGTCTTCTTCAATTGGGGAACTGTAAATGTCATCATTGTTTGAGGATAAACAAGCGAACCCACCAAAGGAATCGTCAGTTAACATACGGTGGTGTGTTGTTGAGCGAAAAGGGTGTCTGAAAGAGGGATTCTTGACATGGGTGAAGGTGTTGTTTGAGAGGATGATGAGACGATGGGTGGAGGAAGAGGGACGAAGGGATGAAAGGGGTGAAGATGCCCTAGAGTTGCAGAATGGAGATACGAGAGAGAAAGCTGCCATCGCCGTCGATTCCGCCATTGAGAAGATAGGGATTTTTGAGGGTTTACAGCAGCTTCTTCATTCACGGGTGTGTTAGACTACGTTGATCCTCGCACCACCACACTCAATCTCAGGAACAGAAAGATAGTGGATAAATGTGTTTTTATATTTTTCTTTTGGGGTTACCGGAAAATCAAATACTTTTGCTATAAATCTTTTTTTTCAAGTTAATTACATAAAACGTCTTTGTTGCGTACGTATGTTTTTACTTTTGGTTTCTACCTTTGAAAAATTACAGATGGGTCTAAAGGTTTAACAAAACGTAACGTATTTGGTCTCCAACTTAAATGAGTGTTAACTTTTCTATTATTTTTTTTAAAATACCTAAACTATCCTTTCAATAAATAATAAAACATATATATAAGATAATATTTATCCCCTATCCCTCCCCTTTCCTCGCACCACCCTTCCCAACCACGAAAAGTCATCCTCCACTGGAATATTGGTCGTTGTCACCCTGCTCCATAGGATATGCACATCGCCCCCACCCACACCCTTCTTCTCCCCTCTCTTTTAATCGATTGATGACAACATCATTGATTAAATCAGCCGCAACCATCAACTGAAACGATTGAATCGATCTCCCCCACCATTGATTGAATCAGCCTGCACCACCACCGAACAAAAATCGACCTCCTCTGCCATCGATTAAATCAACCTATACAATTGTTGATGAACTAAACACGAGCAACATATTTATCTAAATCTATAAGCAACGAATCAATTGAATCAACTTTTTCTGGTGTTAGGTGGTTGTCTTTAGCGGCGTATTAATTGAATCAACTTGTTTCAAATGGCTTGAAAAGCTTGGCCCTCGTATACAAGTACGAGGACTTTATAGTAAATAATAGGAATAAACAATTCTATCTTCAGAGACTACAGTAGAATAAGTAATCTGTATATCAGAGTTGGTAGTTTCAGTACTATGTTGTCTCCAAAAGGCGAGACACAACATCCGTCGGCATAGACAGACTTATTCTGAGTAGCAGTCGATCAGCAGCTCATGGAGTTCACTGTTGATCGGCAGCTGATCTACATACATTGATCAATAGACATCCAGCTTATGTAGTTCAACAGTTGCTTGGTGCAGGACTGGTGAAAGGTATACACTTACAACACAACAACACAATGAGGAGAGTTCTTTAGACACTTAACAGATCAAATAGGAAACTGGTAACTTAAGTGAAAGATGCTGAGAACACAAGTAAAAATGAGACAGAACAAGATAGCTAAGAACACAAGTATTTGGTTTTCAAGAATGCTGTATATTGCTTCTCAAGTTCTTTTACAAATGTTACAAAGCATAGATCTAAAGTTACAAGTACTTGAGATACTTTATACTACATCCTACAGCCGGCCATACTTTGAAGGCCAACTGGATACATAAGACTAGACAACTACAAAATCAAATGTAGAGTCAAAAGGCAGATTGTCTTTTGACTAGTGACTATGACATGCCATAGCTCACATCCTAATGTATTACAAAAAAGATAAAAGTATATAAAGTAGAAATCTCAGACTCAAGACCTCAATATACAGTTACAAAAAGCATGGACCTTTTCACCAACTCATGGAAGTTGGTGACTGAACAGAGTTGCAGCGGAAAGGTGGTACAGCTTTATGGTAAAGTACATCAGATAAAAGCATGTATCTAAAAGTCTTCCGAAGAAATCTGTCTTCACTGTTTGGCTTCAGAAGACTTTGTCTTTGAAGCTTCGGAAGACTTCACTTTTGGCTTCGGAAGATGTTGGTCTTGGCTTCGAAAGATTTTACACTTAGAATATTTCTAGTGCAAGGTGTAAAACTTCCGAACCATTTCTACTTCTGTTCTTTAGTGCATGCATGTAGAGAGACTTTGGATGTTTTGGCTACATCAGACTTATAGGAATCCTTACACTTGGCATATGCTGATCAGTAGTCATTCAGCATATGCACTTCGGCAGTGGATTTAGCACTTGGTCTTATTCGGTAGTTGACGGCCAACGCTAAAATCTTGAGTTTTTGGTAGATTCATCCTTAATGATTCAACAATATGACACATGAAATGTGTTGCGGATTCTATTTAATTCGTCAGGTAATTCCAAACGATATGCCACTTGCCCCACATGAGCAATAATATTAAACGGACCGATAAACCATGGACTTAACTTGCCACGTTTACTAAAGTGAATCACACCTTTCCATGGAGAGACCTTCAACATAACATAGTCTCCCACCTTAAATTCAATCGGGCGTCTTCGTTTATCAGCATACGACTTTTGTTGATTCCGAGCCACTTTTAAATGTGCTCTGATTTGATCAATCTTTTCATTCGTCGCCTCCACCAATTCTTTATTAGCAAGTTCTCTTTGACCAACCTCTCCCCAACATACAGAAGTGCAGCACTTTCTACCATACAACATTTCGAAAAGGGCATTCAATTCTCGAATGATAACTATTATTGTAAGATAATTCTGCTAGGGGCAAATATTTGTCCCAACTACCACCAAAATCAATAATACATGCATGTAACATATCTTTGAGAGTTTGAATCGTTTTCTCGTTTTACCTATCGGTCTATGGGTGATATGCTATGTTGATTAACAATTTGGTTCCCATACCATCTTGAAATTTCTTCCAAAATCTTTGAGGTGAAATGTGTCTCCGTCTGATACAATAGACAATGACACAAAATGCCTTGACACCACCTAGTTAACGTACACTTTTGTCATTCGTTCAGACGAATAGCTTTCACGAATGGGTATAAAGTGAACACTTTTTGTCAAACGATCGATAATTACCCATATCTTGTCATATCCTTTGGAAGTTTCGTTACCAGATCCATTGTAATATGCTCTCATTTTCGTAATGGAATTTCTAATGTATTTTTTATATGATTTCTGGTGTTCAGCTTTGACTTGTAAGCAAGTCAAGCATTTTTCCACATATTTAGCAATATCTCTTTACATTCCAGGCCACCAATACTCTTTCTTCAAATCATTATACATCTTGGTCGCACCCGGATGAATTGAATATTTCGACTTGTGTGCCTCATTAAGAATCATTGTTTTAATATTCTAATTTCGAGAAATCCAAATTCGTCCAAAACAAACTTTAATTCCTTTATCATTCTCTTTGAGTTGATTGACTTGACCGATGATACTTTCGCGCTTCAAATTTTCCTCTTTTAGTGCCTCCACTTATGCAACTTTAATTTGATCAAATAAATCTGAAATCACAATCAATTTATATGACTTCATTTTAATTGGAATGTAATTCTCCTTGCGGCTTAAGGCATCTGCCACAACACCAGTTCTAACCATCGTCGTTGCCTTATATTCAATTCCTTCTGGTCAAAGAAATACTTTAGGCTTTTGTGATCAGTATAGATAGTGCACTTCATTCCATACAAATAATACCTCCAAATCTTCAACGTAAATACGATCCCCAACAATTCAAGATTACGGGTTGGGTAATTTGCTCCATATGACTTCAATTATCATGAATCATAAGCTATTATCTTTCCTCTTTGCATAAGAACACAACTCAATTCGACATGTGAGGTATCAGAATAAAAGATAAAATCTTCTGTTCCTGCTACTAATGCTAAGACATGGGCTTTAGTTAACTTTTCTTTTAAAAGTTGGAACGCCTTTTCTTGTTCTGGGTTCCATTCAAACTTAGAATTCTTTCGAGTTAGCTTTGTCAACGGAAAAGCTATTTTCGAAAAATCCTGAATGAAACGCTTATAATAACAGGCTAAACCCAGGAAGCTTCTGACTTCAATTAAGGTATTTGGAGGTGACCATTGCATAATAGTCTCTATTTTAGCAGGATCTACCAAAATACCCCTCGCATTCACCATATGACCCAAGAATTGGACTTCTCGAAACCATAATCCACATGTTGAAAATTTTGCATATAACTTTTATTTTCTTAGCACATTGAGAACCTCACGAAGATGTTGTGCATGATCTTCTTCAGTTCGAGAATATGTAATAATATCATTAATAAAGACGATAATAGAACGATCAAGCATAGGTTTACATATTCGATTCATGAGGTCCATGAAAATCACTGGAGCATTTGTTAAACCAAATTGCATCACAATGAACTCAGAGCGCCCATAACAAGTACGAAAAGATGTCTTAGGTACATCTGTTTCTCGTACCTTAACTTGATGATAACCGGACCTTAAATCGATCTTTGAGAACCAGCTAGCGCCTTGTAGTTGGTCAAAAAGATTATCAATTCTAGGCAAAGGATACCTATTTTTCATGGTCAGCTTATTCAATTCACGGTAATCCATGCATACTCGCAAGGTGAAACACTTTGGCAAATGAAGCCTTTATCCAAGAGGTCTTGGAGTTGTTACATCAATTCCTTCATATCATTTAGAGCCAGTCGGTATGGTGATTTAGCCACTGATTTAGCTCCATGAACTAGATAAATTTTGAGTTCGATTTCCCTTGTTGGTGGGACACCCGAAAGCTTATCAGGTATAACGTCTGGGAATTCTTTAACTATAGGGACTTTTATCAAGTTGCTTTTCTTTCGTTTCTTTATTAGCCACATAGGCTAGAAACGCTTGATTTCCATGCCGTATGTAATTCTTGGCCTTCTCCCTTAGCATACAATTATGTTGCCCTTTCTTTCTCCATAAATACAGACTTGTTCTCCCATTGATGACATAAATTGAACAATCTTTCTATTGAAGACTATTGACGCATGGTGTGTGACAACCAATCCATCCCAATAATAACATTGAATTCTATTAATTTTATTGGAATTAGGTTGATATCTGATGCGTGCGGATAGTATATATATTTTGATAAAGATTATTCGCACATATTAAGTTTTAATTGGTTATAACTAATACTAAACCACACACACAAAAGGCAAATGTACCTGTCGTATGATAATATAGTGTTGGTAAGAACCAAGCATCAATCCGTCGACACACTAAGCCTACTCAACAACCCTCATAATTGACTATCAGTTTTATGTTTTAGAAAATGATAAGTTAAACATAATAACGATAAATAAAAATAGATAAAGATAGGTTGAGACTTTTGGTGATTCTTTCAGTGAAGTAAGGTTGTTGTCCTAATTTAGATTACACTTATGTAACTGTGATGAATTGGTGGTGTGATTAAAGATATTGATTAATGTAATTATGTTAATGTTTATAAGGGTGAGCTGGCGCGATTTCTCATCTATCCGCTCCGTAGTGACTAGGATCACGTCAGGTTGATTTTACTGCTTAGATCAAAGCTCTAATAATGTAGGTAAATCTTTTATGGCCTTTTTGACATACGATTTCTAAAAACATAGCTTAATGTTAAAAAGAGAGTTGACCAGGTTCCTTCCTAACATACCATTAATTTTAGAAAAGCGTAACAATTACTATAAATTTCTCAGACTAATAAAAGGGAACCGACAAATGATCAGAAAGTTAAGGTGATATGATTTCTAATAACCATTTCTAGTTCATTAGCCATGGATTTGTTATGAAGGCTGGTTTCACGAATGAAAGTTGATCATACATTTTCAACCGTGTATGACAATCACAATCACAAACCATAAAGTTATAACTTCCCGTTCAAATGTAGATGCTACCCATCAAAAGTTTTCCCAAGACCATCATAACATTAACATAATATATATCACACCATTAGTTCATCACAAATTACATAAATTTTATTAAATTAGGATAACACATGAAGTTTAGCTCATAATGAGCTTGAACATAACAAAAAGGATAAAAGATAGTAATGAAATCATCGCTAAATTAGAACAATCAAACCGGTGATCCACAATGGATGATGTTTAGACAATCTCAAGCTTCTTCTAAGTGTTGAATGAACCTCCAAAACCTTCTAAGGACCTCCAAAGGCTGGGTTCCCGAGAGGGAAGACCATCACTTCACCTCCTAAAAGCTCATCTTCAAGTTGCAAATGAAGTCCTATTTATAGGCTTTCTGGAGTGTTAAGCATGGCCTCATTCCTAAAAGGCACGACCCCGTGCTAGTACAATGTACGTAAAAGTTGGTCGGCTCGTACGCTCAGATATTGTCAGGCACGGCCCCGTGTTCAATGGGGCACGGCCTCGTGTTTATGGTGGGGCACGGTTTCGTGCCTCCTGGGGCACGCCCTCGTGCCTCGGGTCGGGGAACAGTACTTTTTGTCCTGTCGGACCAACAAACACGGGGGTGTGTTGATTTAAGCACGGGGGTGTGTGTCAGGCTGGGCATGGGGGCGTGCCTCATGAAGCACGACCCCATGCTTGAATTCCAAAACTTGATTTTCTTCATTTTCTTTTTATTTAAGTCCCTTTTGTTCATCATGGTCTTTTCCAAACCTGAAAACACAATATGAACGATTTAAGTATCAAATCATCATTTTCAGTAAGAGTTTATAGAATAATTGATGTGTTTAATATGTATAATTTGAAGAACATCAAATATCCCACACTTAAACTTTGCTTGTCCTCAAAATAGCAACACCACCAAAAACTAAATAAATCAAGATATAAATATGTCTTTCGAGTGCTATACAAGCAATCTTGGTTTATCCAAATATAAACAATTAAGCACATTTGTATTGATATCCTTTCAAGCAATAGAATGGTTTGTAAAGATTTTTAACATGTAAAAATTCATACTTCTCACAAGGTGCACTCACACTCGGCTATATATATGGAATCATACATATGATTACGTATGACTAATAAGCTCAATTGCCTAATATGAATACGTGTGAAATCATATGCTTGATAAGGGATCTGTAAGGATCCAATAAGTCTGATGCAGTCAAAACATCCAAAGTCTTTCTGCATGCATGCACTGAAGTATTGAAGTGGAGATGCTTCGGAAGTTTAACACAATGCACTAGAAATTATTCTAAGTGTAAAATCTTCCGAAGCCAAGACCAATATCTTTCGAAGCCAAAAGTGAAGTCTTCCGAAGCTTCAAAGACAAAGTCTTTCGAAGCCAATGAGTGAAGACAAATTTCTTCTGAAGACATTTAGATACATGCTTTTATCTGATGTACTTTACCATAAAGCTGGACCACCTTTCCACTGCAACTCTGTTCAGTCACCAACTTACATGAGTTGGTGAAAAGGTCCATGCTTTTGGTAACTGTACATTGAGGTCTTAAGTCTATGCTTTCTACTTTTTGTAATATATTAGAATGTGATCTATGGCATGTCATAGTCACTAGTCAAAAGGCAATCTGCCTTTTGACTCTACATTTGATTTTGTAGTTGTCTAGTCTTATGTATCCAGCTGGCCTTCAAAGTATGGCCGACTATAGGATGTAGTATAAAGTATCTCAAGTCCTTGTAACTTTCTTTCTATGCTTTGTAATACTTGTAAAAGAACTTGAGAGCAATATACAACATTCTTGAAAACCATACACTTGTGTTTTTTGCAATCTTGTTCTGTCTTATACTTTACTTGTGTTCTTAGTATCTTACTTATAAGTTACCAATTCCCTATTTGATCTGTTTAGTATGCTAAAGAACTCACCTCATTGTGTTGTTGTGTTGTAAGTAACCACCCTTAAACGGTCCTGCATTTTGTATCAGAGCATTCCAGGCTCTTGATTATAAGATCTCACCATCTTAAGATCCCTCACACACACAAAATACTTAACAACTCAAATGTCAGCTATTACTAAAGCTGATATGGAAACTGGAACTATGACAAAGTCTCCACTGATCACTCCTGAAGACTTTCATACTTGGTGTCAAAGAATGGAAGGCTTTATCAAGTCTCAAGACTCCAGGATGTGGGACTCTGTTGTTCAAGGATCTTACATACCAAGGACCTCTTCAGCTGCAGCTGGAGGTGGTATGATCCCAAAGGCTGTGGCTGACTATTCTGATGAAGACAGAAAAAGAATAGAGATTGATCAGAAAGCCATGACAGCCCTTCAAATCGCTCTTCCAAACTCCATCTACAAAGGCTTCAAGAAGTTCAAAATTGCCAAGCAACTATGGGAGGCACTGAAGCTTATGTATGAGGGGTCTAATGAAGCTAAGGAGAACAAGAAGGACCTCCTGAAGCAGCAGTTTGAAAACTTCACCTTCAAAGCAGGTGAAACCATGACTCAACAATACTTCAGGTATATTGAAGTTGTGGATACTCTAATGGATATTGGAGTAACTCTTGAGAATAGGGACATTATGAGGAAGTTCATGTCCTCTCTTCCTAGACAATGGACACATTACTAATTTGTTATCAAGAGGACTGAGAACCTTAAGACTCTTACTCTTACAGGGTTGTATGGTATTCTCACTGGATACCAGATGGAGATGAACATGCAAAACTCATCTGGTAACTCCAGCAATCAACTGAGTTCAATCCTCCATGTGGTTGAAAGGGAAAGCATTAAGCCACAACATCATCTTATATGCTACCCTGACAACTCAGAAAAGGGTCCAAGAGAAAGCTACACTCAAGGAAGTCCTTTCTAAGAGACAAGTTCTTCTCATGCTATTGTCTCTGCTGATGAAACCTCAGGCAACTTTCTCTTCACCCTTAAAGACTTGGACTGTATCCATCCAGATGATCTGGAGTATATGGAGATAGTTCAGCAAATGGCTCTCCTTACTCACAGAGCCAAGAAGTTCTACAAGAGGACAGGGAGGAAGTTTCCAAGCAATGCAGCCAATGGAAAGTTTGGGCTGGATAAAAGCAAAGTGAAGTGTTACAACTGTAACCAGATGGGACACTTTGCAAGGGAGTGTAAGGCACCAAGGACAAATGGTGGTCAAACACAAGCCAGACCAAACTACACTGAGAGAACGCCCCAGAATGAGAAGCCAAAGCAGCAAGCTGCAGTTGCTGTTGAAGAAGGAGGTTTTGACTGGAGCTTTCAGGTGGAAGATGCATCTCCAAACCAAGCACTCATGGCAGACCACGACGAAGCCAAGGTATTGGAACATCTTTGTACTCCTGAATGCATTGCTAAAGTAAATAGCTACAGGTCCTATAACTTAGAGATGAGATCTGATCTTGAGTCCTTAAATATCTTAAAAGCTGATTTTAAAAGTGCTGAAAATGATTATAAACTGAAAATAGAGGATTTAGAGAAAACCATTTCAACTCTTAAACATTAGCATACCAACTACAGGACTCAGATCAAAGACCTCATAACTAAGTTGACTGAATGTCAGGCTGAGCTTGTGATCAGCAAAGCCAAGGCAAAAAAATGTGTTCTTGAAGAAGAGACCTTCAAGAACATATTATCCTTATCCTTGCATGCAAAAGTTTTTTATCAAAATAAGCAGGGACTGGGATCTAGTGAGATAGCTCCTCCACACACAATCTTGTCAGTAAGATCTCCTAGGTGTGTTGAAGAATGGCTCTGAGAAGAGTGAAGAAGAGCATTCTAATAAGGGTCACCATCCCTCTGAGAAGAGTAAAGCTGTTGGGATGACCAAGTCTAAGAGAAAGAACTTGATTAGGAAGGCCAAGAGAAAGTCCAAGAAGTCTCAAGAGATCAAAACCACCTTCAACTCTGCACAAAAACAAGTCTTCATCTCTGCAGGATTTGAGGTGGTTAAGGCTGAAGACACAAACTTGAACTCCAATAACAAGAGTTCTAGTTCATGTCAAAATCATCCCATCTCAAGAAAAAGGCTGATCAGTTGTGCACCACTACTGTACAACCTAAACCATCCAGCTCCAAAGGTTTATATCCCCATAAGAATTGCCACAACATCTGCAAAGATGAAGATGGAGAAGGAAAGTGATCAAGTTCAGCCATGTTCACAAAAGAAGACTCCTAGAAGGAAGAAAAAGGAATGTGTCATGTGTAGGAGTACCTCTCATCTTTCTAAAGATTGTGTTTACAATCCAATGAGTACTCACCACATGACCAAGAAAGAAACTTCTAAGAGTTTGGAGAAGAAGAAGCAAGCTTCAGAAGGAAAACCTTTTTCTTTCGGAAGCTCCAAAATGAAGAAGAAGACAAGTGGAAACTTGCCTTCGGAAGAAAATTTGGTCTCGGAAGAAAGGGATACTTCCGAAGCACTGAAGTCTGCTACAGTGAAAGAAAGATCTTTAGAAGGTCCAGTCATCAAAACTTCTGAAGTCAACAAAACTTCCGAAGTGTTGAAGGTCAAGTCTAAGCTTCCAAAGGTGGTGTGGAAGACAAAAAAATACCAAGTGGCTGAAAGTTCTTCATCAACATCAGCAAATGATCCTCAAAACATGACTATAGGATCAATTACTGTTGCATTGTCTTCAACTTCTTTTGATGAGCACAAAACCAATAAGGCTTGGGTTTCCAAATGTAACTAAACATCTCTTTTGTGTAGGAACAACCCAAGACAAACAGAAATGTGTGGATCATTGATAGTGGCTATTCCAGGCACATGACAGGCAATAGGTCACTACTCCAAAAGTGTGAAAGAATTGATGGAGGATCAGTTGCTTTTGGAGGAGATGTAGGAGGTTACATTACAGGAAGAGGCAGGGTCACAAATGGTAAGCTCAGCATTAAGAAGGTAAACTTTGTCAAGGAGCTTGGGTACAATCTTTTAAGTGTATCCTAATTTTATGATCAAAGTCATAACATGCTCTTTACTGAGCATGAGTGCATTGTTCTCAGGCCCAGGGTGGTCATTCCTTATGAGCATATCCTGCTCAGAGCCCCCAGGAAAGGGAACATGTACAAGATGGATTTGCAAGAAACATCTCCCTCACGAGAAGTTTCATGCTTTCTATCTAAAGAAAATAGTGACGAGTCTTTCCTCTAGCATAAAAGAATGTGCCATGTAAACTTTAAAAACATGAATAAATTAATTAAGAATGATTTGGTAATTGGAATGCCAAAGAAAGAGTTTACAAGTGATGAGCACTGTGTTGCATGCCTGAAGAAAAAGCAACACAAGGTATCTCACAAGCCGAAGGAAAGAAACTCCATCACTACTCCCCTACACTTATTACATATGGATCTCTTTGGCCCCACCAGTGTAATGAGTCTAGGAAGGACCTCTTATTGTTTTGGTGATCACAGATGACTTTACAAGATTCACTTGGGTCTTCTTTCTTAGAACTAAGGATGAGACCCTTGAGATTCTGAAGAATTTCATCTTAAAGATTACGAATCAATGTGATCACAAGGTCAAAACCATAAGATGTGATCAAGGAACTGAATTTAAGAACCAAATCCTTGATACATTTTGTGATGAAAAAGGTATTACAAGACAATATAGTGCTCCCAGGACTCCTCAGCAAAATGGTGTTGCTAAGAGGAGAAACAGGACACTTATTGAAGCTGCAAGAACTATGCTGTCTGACTCTAAACTGTCCATCACCTTCTGGGCAGAGGCAGTGAACACTGCTTGCTATGTGCAAAACAGAGTTTTAGTAGTTAAGACACATGGTAAGACTCCTTATGAACTTTGGCACAAGAGGAAACCTTTCATTGGTTTTCTCAGGTTATTTGGATGTCCTTGCACCATCTTGAATACCCAAGATCAAATTGTTAAGTTTGCTGAGAAATCAGATGATGGACACTTTATTGGATACTCTTCCCAAGCCAAGGCTTATAGAGTATACAATCTCAAAACCAGAGTAGTTGAGGAGTCAGCCAATGTGACTTTCAATGAGCACACTCCTAGTGTGAAAGGTTCTGGTCCTGATTGGCTATTTGATCTTGATTTAGTTACCAAGTGTTTTAACAAATCTTGTGAGCATGTTTCAGGATCCATAGATATACTACCTACAGGTGATCCTGACCCAAGATTTGAGCTGAGAAGACCTTCAAGCTACACAACTTCAGCTCTAGTGGTAACTAACCCTGTAAATAAAGTTTCTACCAGCATATCAATGAAAAATCCTGATGATACTTCTGGGGTGCCTTCAAATTCCAGTTTGAGGCACAAAACTCAGAAGAAGGAGCTTCAAATGTAGGAGAAAATGGTGGTGGTGAAAGTGATCAAGAATTTCTTGATGCTGACAACCACTCCATTGAAGACAACATCAATGATGTCACACACTCATTGGATCAAGTCAATCTTGATAAGTGTGCTGATGTGGAGGGTGAATCCTTATTGCCAGATCAAAATTTCTCTACTTTAGATCTGTCTAAGCAACTTGCTGTGATCCCTCAACTAAGGATCCACAAGTCTCATCCTACCACAAACATCATTGGAGATGTTGATTCAGGGGTAAGAACAAAAGGATAAACCCATGATGCAAATGTTTGTCTTCACTCTTGTTTCTTATCCCAGATAGAGCCAAGAAGATTGATGAGGCTTTAAATGATGGAAGTTGGGTTGAAGCTATGCAAGATGCTGCTTCAATTCAAAACGCAAAAGGTTTTGAACCAATGTCCTCTTCCTTAAGGGAAGACTACCATAGGAACCAAATGGGTGTTTAGGAATAAGAAGGATGATAGAGGACTTGTCATCAAGAATAAGGCAAGACTAGTTGTTCAAGGGTACACTCAAGAAGAAAGAATTGACTACACAGATGTTTTTGCTCTTGTAGCAAGACTTGAAGCTGTTAGGATATTCCTAGCTTTTGCTGCATCCAAGAATTTCAAGGTCTATCAACTTGATGTGAAGTGTGCTTATCTCTATGGGGTGATTGATAAAGAGGTGTATATCAGACAAACAATTGGGTTTGCAGATCCTGATCATCCTGGTTATGTCTGCAAGCTTGATAAGGCTCTTTATGGCTGCACCAAGCACCAAGGAAGTGGTATGAGACTCTATCTCAGTATCTCTGTCAGCATGGCTACAAAAGGGGTACTATTGATGGAACTCTCTTCATCAAAGGAACATGAAATGACATAATGCTAGTTCAAGTATATGTAGATGACATTATCTTTGGGTCAACTAATCCAAAGCTCTGTAAAGACTTTGAGAAGCTGATGAAGGATAGGTTTGAAATGAGTGTCATGGGGGAACTCAATTTCTTTCTAGGAATTCAAGTGAAGGAAGTTGACAATAGCATCTTCATAAGTCAGTCAAAGTATGTACATGACATACTCAAAAGGTTCAACATGTCTGATTGTAAGGTTGCTAAGACACCCATAGCCAGAAACCACTACTTTGGACCTGATCTTGAGGGGGAGTATGTGGATGAAGTCTCTTATGTACCTCACAACTAGCAGGCCTGATATCATGTTTGCCACATGTATTTGTGCAAGATATCAAGCCAACCCCAAGATGTCACACCTGGTCACTGTCAAGAGAATTTTAAGATATCTCAAAGATCCTCCATCACTTGGCTTTTGGTATCCAAAGAATTCTGACTTCAATCTGTATGCTTATACAAATAGTGACTATGGTGGATGCAACATGACTACAAAGTCTACATCTGGGGGATGTCAATTTCTTGGTGGAAGGATAGTCTCTTGGTAATGCAAGAAACAATTCTGTGTGTCTGTATCATCTGCTGAAGCTGAATACATTGCTGCTGCAAGCTGCTGTGCTCAAGTGCTTTGGATTTAGAATTAGATGCTAGACTATGGATTTAACTTCAAGGAGACTCCCATCCACATTGAAAACAGTGTTATCTCAATCACAGAGAATCCTGTGCAGCACTCAAGGACAAAGCACATCAACAACATGTATCATTTGATTAGAGATAACTTTAAAAAAGGGATTAATCAAACTAGTCAAAGTTAATACAAATAAACAATATGCTGATCTGTTCACCAAAGCTTTTGATGAACAGAGACTCAAATATCTTGTATTAGCTATTGGGATGATTAACTTTGAGTAGCTTTTGTTAAAACTTAATCATATTATTTCTAAAACCTTCATAAGCCCTTGTTCTCTATGGAAGAAAAACCTTTTGAAAGACATTCCTTAGATTTTTGAAAATTTTGATCTTTTTATTCTTCGGAAGATTTGAAATTACCTTCGGAAGAAACTTATGTCTTAAAAAACAGATAACTACTTCAGTAGATTTACCTTCGGAAGAAATTTTCTAAATATCTTCCAAAGCTTAAAATTAACTTAAGTATGTATATGTTTTCAGAGAACAATTTTCTTTTGAAAGCAATTTACCTTCGGAAGTTTTTATTCTCATTAGAATAAAAACTTTGAGTATTAAATCTCTATTAAAGCAAAATTCTCAAAACCCTTTGGAATATCTTCTGAAGCCATTTTGCCTTCGTAAGCTTTCCTTCAGAACTTCCGAAGCAAAATAACCTTCGAAAGATTTCTCGACTTTCTAGAAAAAAACTTTTTGGGCAAAGTAAACTACTTTTTCAGAGGTGGGATCGACATCCGGATTTCAAAGTTTATCCTCTTTCATTAGCTTTGTCTTAAATCTATTTCATATATATACCCAACGGTTCCCCCCTCTTTCACTATCTTCTTCATCTAAACTATTCCTCTAACCTATATTCACCCAAACCGCTTTTGTTCTTCACCTTCCTTCACCCTTAAGCTTTTCAAAATGGCCAATCTAAACCGTAGAAACAAACCTGATTTCTCCATGCAACTTCACAAGCAGCACAACCAGGTTGCTCTGTTGAACTTTGAGAAAAATGATAGTTTCTCAGAGGTTTGCTGTTTTCTGGCTCTATGAGGATCATCTGCTTGAATTCTGGAAGACCTGTCAAGAGGTCATCATGGATGGGGAGAAGGCACTGTCTGCCACAGTGCAGGGGAGGACAATCTTCATCACTCTAGCCATCATCAACACTAATCTTCAGCTGGATGATGAAGAAGGTGAGTTGTCCTTTCCAAAGGAAGCTGTTAATCATTCTTTTGAGCAGATGGGCTATGAGGGAGATTTCTCTGTAAAGACCTTCAGGAAAAGGAAGGTCTCATCCTAGTGGAAGTACCTACTTCATGTGGTCAACCACAGCTTGTTCAACAAGCATGGAGGGTGAGACCAGATTCCTGAGGATCTCTCCTTTATTGTGCATGGAATGGTTCAAGGGGTCAAGTTCAGGTACTCTCAATTTGTATATACAAATTTGCTTGCAAGCTTGGACTCCTTAGAGTATTACATGTTTCCTAGATATGTTCAATACATTCTTAACTGTGAACTGTGCTCACAGTTGAGGGAAACAGGTAATATTCTTAATTTGGACAGATGAAGCCCGACATCTTTAAAATCATGAAGAAGCCAACTCTAGGCTTCTCTAGGGTAGAAACAGCCCTTGTCCCCAACATGTTAGAGCTCATTGCTCAAGGTGATAACCTAGCAACACAAGCTAGTGTTGAACCCATACCTTCTACCTCTCAACCACCAAAAAGGCCTCAAATCACCTTCACCTGCCAAAGAAAGTCCAAACGAATCCCTGCTCAAGCTATTGAGCTTGTGCAGGCCCCCATATACTCACCCACACAGGAGGAAGTGGACACTAGAGCTCCTACTTCTCCTGAGGAGCAAACCACTCCCATTTCTTCAAGATCAGTGCTGAGGTTCCTCATGCTCAGCCTGATAAGCTCACAAGCCCAATTGCCTCAAGCCTTCACTTTGAGTCTCAACACTCAAGTGAACAACCTTTAGGGGACAGTTACCATCCCCAGCGTTTAGACTTAAACCAACCCCCTAACCTTGAATTCTATACTGATGAAGACATAGGTTTCAGTGAGTATCATGAGTCTCTCTACTCCTCCCCTACTCAAAAAGAGAGGAGTGCTCTTGAGTCTCCTATGTCTAGCCCACATCAGTCACCCATTACTGAAATAGACCTCTCT
>CM046041.1:18403412-18640116 GCA_025215565.1 Flaveria ramosissima | reverse complement strand
TTTTCGCAAAACAGCAGCTTCAGTCGCACGAGTGACTCATTCGCACGACTAGACTCATTCGCAGTGTTCATTCGCAAGACTGGACCTAGTCGCACCTTCATTCGGCCGACTGAACCGTTCGTTCGCATAGCTCATACGCACCAGATTCATTCGCACGACTGAACCAATCGCCCTGTTCAGTCGCACGGTTGAACCAATCGTAGAGTTCATTCGCACGATAAGACCATTCGCATCCTTCAGTCGCATCAGTTAAAGTTGATTTGATTAGACTCTAAGTTTAGTAACCATGGAAGATCAGATGTCAGCCTTTACTGCGGGGAAGGACTCAAGAATTCAGAACCTGCTGCTGCTTGAGAGTGAGGTGGGTATTCACAATAAACCACCAAAGCTCTTGACTTTAGATGAGTTTCCTCACTGGAAGCAACGTTTTGAGATCTACCTCAATGGGGTAGATCCTAATCTGTGGGAAGCTATCGAAGTTGGATATAGTACACCGGTGGGAGCAGATGGAGTGAAATTAACGTTAAGTGGGATGACTGATGCTCAGAAAGTAAAGTATAATGCTGAGAAAAGAGTTTATGCTATGATAACTCAGTCTATCCCCAAAGACATATTCCACCAGTACTCAGAGAACAAACAGTCCAAGAAATTGTGGGATGAGCTAGAGAAAAAGGTATGATGGGAATGCATCGTTAAAGGCAATCAAAGCAAAGGAGTTAAAGAAGGAATTCGATAACTTCTCATCAATTGGTAACGAGAGTTTAGATGAAGTCATTGACAGATTCTACCATTTGATGAGCGAGTTGCATACACATGGAGTGGAGACAACTATGGAAGAAAAAGTAAGCAACTTCGCAGATGGATTGCCTGATAAGTGGGCCTCATTCGTGTCTAATCTTAGACAGAATGGTATACTTATAAAGCTGGATATAAATGACTTTATTCTTAGACTGCGTGAAGAAGCACTAAGGATGAAGTATAGAGCACAGAAGTCTTCATATACACAAAACCCAGCTTTATACAATGCCACGCCTCAAGCTAAGACTTCTGGAGCACCTCTCCAGACAGCATTTGTGTCTAGCTCGTCAGGTCCTTCCCATGCTTCTACTTCTGGATCAGACACGTCAGGGTCATCATGTACCCATTATATTGGATCAGAAGCAAGTGCTACTAAATTGAAGACCGAGAATCTCGGTAACGTGACTGTAGAAGTAGCACGAGAGCACATGGATCTTCTAGCCGCAGTAGTTCACTCATATGATGGACTTGTAGCTGGGAAGATTGGAAACTGTCATTTGGCTGATGAAGACTACGAGCAGGTAGATGAAATGGAGCTGGAAAGGATGGATATAATGTGGGCCTTAGCTAGCGCTGTCCGAAGGGCGAAGAAGTTTGTTAAAAAGACTGGACAGAACTTGATAGCTACTAAGGATACTACATTTGGTTTTGACAAGAGCAAGGTGACTTGCTTCAACTGTGGAGAGAAAGGGCACTTCAAGAGGGAATGTGTCAAACCTAAGAAGACGGGTAATGGAAACCCGTTCTCATCCTTTACTCATCAAGACAAGCAAGCCTCTAGTTCTACTTCATCAAACAAGGACCCAAAAGCCTTGACCGCTCATGATGATGAAGGACAGGACTGGAGTTTTAGATTTGTCTCCCCAGAATCTAACATTGCCAATGTTGAAGATATTGATGATGATTCTGCTAGTGAAGGTGATTTAGCAGTTGATATAGCAATGTCACACAGTGAAGAAACAACTGCAGCTGAAGTCAGTTACACACCAAAGGAGGAAACTTCCAAGTCAGATTCACAAAAGTCAGAATCACCAGAACCAGAGACGTCTGATGCTGCGTTGATGGCTAACTCTTCTGAAACAACACAGGTAAGTACAACTGACCAATTGTTTAATAATCATGCTTGTTCTAACTGTGATATGTTTAGGAATAGCATTGATGAAAAATTTGCTAGGTTATTAGATCACAATGATAACTTAGTAAAGGACTTACAACTATGCACTGAGGCCAATAAGTTCTAAAACAAAATGAGCATAGTTATAAGAAAAGATAGACCTATTGACTAAGCAACTTAGGGAAACCGAAGTAGTTGCCTTTAATCAATCAAATGACATTAGGTACTATCTAAACTCCCTAGAGGACACTAAGAAACAAAAAGCAGTTCTAGAAGTAGAAGTTAATTCCTTAAAACAGAAACTGCATAGTTGGACTAGTTCTTCACACATAGTTCAACACTTAGTGAGAGAAAAATAATGGGGAGGGATTAGGCTACAAAGTGGTTCCACCACCACCTGAGACCTTGATGAACACCAAGTCTAAACCATTAAACAACAACCCAATCAAGGATCATGTGGTGACCACTCCTCTTGTTACTGATCCAGACACATCATGTTCATCTACTGAATCTGGACAGAAACAAAAGGAGGCCACTTCAAAGGCAAAGGGTAAATTGCCTTGTGTTAATCTGGAAAATGAATTTGAAAAAGTTAACTTAAAGTCAGGGTCAAACGAGTCAAATCAGAACCAAAAAGACTTCAAATGTAATTTTTCACATGCTACAAGTCAAAAACCAGTTAACCAAAAGTTGAACAAGTTAAACAGGTTAAATCAGTTAAATTTGTTAAACCAGAGAAAACATCAAACATGCAAGAGTCAAAACCTAAAGTGATTGATGTTACTAAAGTGTCACGCATTTCTCCACAAAGAAAGTCAAATTATAAGGTTGATAGCAGATTGTGCTACAACTGTGGAGAATGTGGACATATTGCTTCCTATTGTCCTTTCTATCAGACACCTAGGAAGAAGATTGATCTTCAGGACTCTAGACCTAGGTCTTCTAAGAGGAGTTCTCTAACTCCACCTAGAAGATCTAGTGAACCTAAAGTCCAACCTGTAAGCCAGACGACTGTTTATCATAAACAGGCATTGCACAAATCTGGCTTATGGAAAGAGAAGACTACCTGTGTGACTGATACTGATGACAAGAAGGAATCTGAGTTACCCTCACCTTCTAAAGGTCAATGGGTAGAGTTTATGATGTGTGATGCCTCTGGGAAACCCAAGACAGTAAAGGCTTGGGTTCCTAACCTAAACTAATACATTTACTTGATATGTGCAGGGTGTTCGGTATAGCGCTGAGACTAACACGTGGATTATAGACAGCGGAGCATCCAGGCACATGACAGGAAATAGAGCCCTTTTATCAAATGTCAAACAAATAAAAGGAGGGCATGTTTCCTTTGCAGGAAACAAGGGAGGATACATCACAGCACAGGGAGAAGTGGGAAATCAGAAAGTTAAGTTTGATAAGGTGAACTACGTTCAACAACTTCAAAATAACTTGCTTTCTGTTTCCCAAATCTGCGATAAAGGATTTAAAGTCATCTTCGACAACAACAAGTGTTACGTGCTGAAGAAAGACTATATGATTCCAGAGGACAAGTTCTGATGACTGCTTCAAGATATAAGGACTATATGTCTTGGATCTGTCAACAGCTGCTCCAACGGATCAAGAAGTGCAGTGCTTTCTATCTAAAGCTACTGAGAAGGACTCAATCTCCTGGCATAGGAGAATGGGACACATTAGTCAAAGGAAGATGAATCACTTGATTCAGAAGGACTTTAGTGAGAGGAGTAAATGTCAAGAACTTCCAACTTCCTGACTTTTGTGTAGCTTGCAAGAAAGGCAAACAGACAAAGAAGTCTCATAAGGAAAAGAAAGTTCATTCAATAGAACTTCCTCTTGAACTTCTTCACATGGATCTGTTTGGTCCAGTCAGTACAAGGAGCATTGCAGGCGATCTGTACTGTTTTGTGGTCACTGATGACTACTCAAGGTTCACTTGGGTAATGTTTCTGAAATCCAAATCAGAAACATTTGAGTCATTCAAGGAATTAGTCACCACTCTGGAATCTCTCTACAAGCTAAAGGTTAGACAAGTACGCTCAGACAACGGGACCGAATTCAAGAATCAATGGATGGAGGCATACTGCAAGGAAAGGGGATTGTTCATCAATTCACTTCAGCATACACGCCTCAGATGAATGGAGTTGCTGAGAGGAAAAATAGGAGCTTGATAGAGACTGCACGGACTATGCTGGCGGACTCGAAACTGCCTATCCAATTCTGGAATGAGGCAGTAGCAAATGCATGTTATACACTGAATCGAGTCCTAATAGTCAAGCGCCACGGAAAGACATGTTATGAGCTACTACAAAGACGCAAACCGAATTTGGAGTATCTTGAACCTTTTGGCGCGCCGTGTACACTTCTGAAGAAGACGCAAGAAGGAAAATTCAGCGAGAAGGCAGATGAAGGAATCTTTCTAGGATACAACATACCGAATAAGCGAGTTTACAATAACTCAACGGGTCTTGTAGAAGTGTGGTGTAATGTCGACGTTCAGAGATATACCACACCACCTACAGGAAAAGGACCTGCCTACTTCTTCGATTATGATGGATTCTTCAAATCCTTCAACATACCTCTCTCTCCCTCGGACGATGAGCTAGCAACTAGGATGATGTATGATATTCTGAATACACCATCTAGCACACAGGGAGAATCATCTACTCAGTCAGGGGGAGTAGTCGACAACAGTGACTCCTCCTCTGAAGATGAAGCTGAAGAAGATGACCAGAACAGTCAGGAGGAACAGGTTCCAGTTCCAGCAAGTCCACAAGCATCTACGAGTGATGCACCTTCGACTTCAGAACCTCAAACTCCAACTACCTCAGATGCAGAACCAAATGTTCATAATCTTGGCTCTGAGGTAGCTGTTCCTACTACTCCAGGATCACGACTAAATGTTTATCATCCCCTTGACAATGTCATTGGAGATGTCAGATCAGGAGTACAAACCCGAAATCAGTTGTACTCAGCTGATTACGCCTCGGTTATGGAGAAAGGTTACATTCATGATGGTGCCTATCGATGTTTTGTCTCGCAGGTTGAGCCAAAATATGTCAGTGAAGCACTCAATGATGAGGCGTGGGTGAGTGCCATGCAAGAAGAACTTCTGCAGTTTAAGAAGTTAGGTGTATGGACACTAGTTGATAAACCTAAAGGTGCTAAAGTCATTGGCACTAAATGGGTACTAAAATGCAAGAAGGATGACCAAGGGGTCATTATCAGGAACAAAGCTCGACTGGTGGTTCAAGGTTTTCGCCAAGTCGAGGGAATTGACTACAATGAGGTGTTTGCACCCGTGGCAAGGATGGAAGCTATTCGTATCTTCCTTGCCTATGCATCGTACATGAAGATCAAAGTCTACCAATTAGATGTAAAGAGTGCATTCCTTCATGGGGAAATCAGAGAAACAGTCTACGTAAGTCAACCCGAGGGTTTTGAAGATCCTTACCATCGGGATAGAGTTTACAAGCTCGACAAAGCTTTGTATGGACTTCATCAAGCTCCTCGAGCTTGGTATGAGAAACTCTCAACTCATCTTGTGAAACACGGCTTTCGCAGGGGAGTAATTGACTGTACACTGTTTATTAAGGAAAAGGATGGCGACCTACTGCTTGTACAGATATACGTTGATGACATAATCTTCGGGTCAAAGAACGAAGAGTTATGTAAAGAGTTTGAAGCAGTAATGAAGAAAGAATTTGAGATGAGTGCCATGGGGGAGATGAAGTTCTTTCTCGGGTTACAGGTGGATCAAACACCTAATGGGATCTTTCTACATCAGACCAAGTATGTAGGAGACATTCTCAGTCGCTTTGACATGGAGAATGCTTCTGCTGCTGGGACTCCACTTGCTACTAATCATGATATAGCACCGGATGATAATGGAGATCTAGTAGATGCCACTATGTACCGAGGAATGATCGGATCCCTCATGTATCTCACTGCCTCAAGACCTGATATTATGTATGCTACATGTCTATGTTCAAGATATCAGGCTAAACCAAAGGTCAACCATCTGATCGGGGTCAAGAGGATTTTTCGTTATCTGAAGGGTACACCCACACTTGGATTGTGGTACCCTCATGATGATGACTTTGAGCTTACCGCGTATAGTGACTCGGATTACGGGGGCTGCAAGATGAACTACAAGTCTACATCAGCAGGGTGTCAATTCTTTGGGAGAAGATTAGTTACCTGGCAGTGTAAGAAGCAGACATCGGTTGCCTTGTCAACCTGTGAAGCCGAATATGTTGCTGCTGCAAGTTGCTGTTCTCAAATCATCTGGATTCAACAGCAAATGCGGGATTACGGTTTAAAATTCTCATCTACTCCTATTTTTGTTGATAACTCTGCTGCAATTGCAGTAACTAAAAATCCGGTCCAACATCCTAAGACCAAACACATCGGTATTAAATACCATTTCATAAGAGATTGTTTTGAAAAGAACTTAATTGATGTGGTTAAAATTAATACTGATTTTCAACGCGCTGACCTCTATACTAAAGCCTTTGATAAACCACGTTTTCAATATTTATTAGAGGTCAACGGTGTTAAAAAGAAAAGTGAGGTAATTCCTGATGATGAAAATGTGTAGTCCGATGTCGTGTACTTAAATTTATTTTATTTTATTTATTTTGATTTGTCTATTTGATTTTAATTTTATTTAAACTCATGTTCTCTTGCTGTTTATTAAAATCCTAAAATAATTAAACCAGAAATGATTTTAGTATTTTAGGGGGAGATATATGTCAGCAAGTTAACATTAAAAAAAATAATAAAAAAAAAAAAAATTGAGGGAGAAGGAGTAGCGAGCTGAAATAAGGTAGATTGTATCTGTGATACCGATTCAATACCTTTGGAAAATGATAGTACACAGGAACAAATCAAGAGGGACTTTAAAATTTAAGTTTTAGTATATGCAAAAGTTCAAAGTAATAAATCTGTGTAGTCTAAGCAATACTAAAAGGAAAGATGATAGAAAACTGGCAACTCCTAAGGTGACACAAAGAAAGTAGACTTAGAGGCTGCTAGACCATATATGATATGTTGGTAGATTCAACACAATAGACAATAGACTGGATTGGTGATTTCAAGATAAAACTAAAGTGTTCACTGACTGTGGGCGTCCATCTTATCACTGGTTAACACAATCAACAATATTCCAATAAGGGGTAATGAGCAATTAAACGCCACAAATGTGTGCGGATGACCATAACTAGAGCAAAGCAAAGAAAAAAATGAAAGACAAATGCAATAAAGCTAATGACTTATGTTGTTGGTGCATTTTGTGCAAAATAAAATAAGCTGCTCTAACAAGGAGATAGGTTATGTGCCTCTCTGCTGTGCGATGGCACTGACCTGAGGATAAGCATAACCTAGATATTCTAGAATTCATTGTTGTTTGCCGCCTCTCTGCTGTGCGATGGCACTGACCTGAGGACAGGCTTCTCTTTGAAAGCTCTAAGAATAGTCTCTTCTTGTAATAATACCCGTAGACCGCTCAAAAGCTCCTGAGGGATGTTGATTACCATATAAGTGTGGGATACACAAGTGTTAGTTGAAATAATTACACCTAAATAAGTCACCAGTCTGTGTCAAAAGTCTGTGTATGGATTTAAGTGGACAAACATACTGACAATCATTGTGGCTACATTCTCAAAGGTTTAAATCAATGTGAGAATCTAAGAGTTTCAGTATGATTTCCTTATGTTGCAAAAGACTCTGGATGAACATAGAAACTTGAGCATCAAAAGGTTTTATAACGAGTCCCAAATGATTTGAATTGCCTGTATGATTCCAAAATTGAATTGGTCCAGATGTGATCAACCTAAGTTGAAGCTATCTACTCCCGATCCAAATCCCGTAGATATCAATCTCTGGATTTATCTCTCACAAAAAGCCAAAAATATGTCTAATTATGTAATTAGTTTAAAGTCTTAAATTAGTTAGTCGTTTGAAGTTTAACTTGAGTCAGTGTCGGACTACATCAGGAAAATCAGAAGGAATAACTCACTAAAAGGGTCATGTCTGAGATGACCATATGTTCTTTGAAAGTTATATCAGTCACGTCTGAGGTGACAAAGTATTTTAAAAGGGGTCACGTCTGAGGTGACCAAAGTGGTTAAAAGGATCACGTCTGAGGTGATCAAAGTGTTTTAAAGATAAAAGGATCATGTCTGAGATGATCAAAGGTCATAACGTTAATTTAATTAATATAAAGAGACTAAAGGAAAATTGGTAAAATAGCAGAAAATTAACTAAGTATGACCCATTCGCACGAATGGACCATACGTATGGACTAACCATACGAATGAAGTCCATTCGCACGAATGGAACATACGATTAGTCCAATCGGATGCTTAAATGCGAACGAGTGAGTCAGTCGCACGACTGAACTTCAGTCGGACGACTGGAGAAGGGCGACTGACCCAATCGCACGACTGAGTCCCACTCGCACGACTGAAAGGTGCGAATGAACTCAGTCGCACGATTGGATCTAGGGTGGATATAAATAGAGGGGAGTCGGTCGCAGAGACTCCTCATTCGCAAATCGCCCCTAAATCGCATATAGTACCGTTACTCTGCCCAAATTTCTCTGTTTGATCTTTCTTGCTGATTCTGTGATTCTAACGTTCGCTCATCATAGTACAGGTATTTTGAAGTTCGTTTCCATCAAAATCAGAAAGAATTGAAACCCTAATCGGATAATAAGACTGTTAAGTGCGAACCGCGAAGTCAAACCCTAATAACCTATTAAACTAAGTAATATGTTAAAATTGGTTAAATAGGTTGTTAGGGAAGAGTAGGCGACACTAAAGAACCGGTTAATGAATGATAAACTTATTCTGCGTAGATTTGATCTTGGGACGACTGAACAATTAGACAGACGACTGGTCGTCGGATGAACTTCAGTCGCACGACTGAAGGGTGCGAATCACTTAATCGCACGACTGAACCATGCGAATGAGACTCAGTCGCACGACTGGTGTAACCGCACAAGAGTTCATGCGCATGAGTCCAGTCGCACACTCAGTCGTGCGCATGAGGTCATCGCACGTCTGAACCTCAATCGCATGATTCAGTCGCACGACTGTCTTCAGTCGTACAACCTCAGTCGCATGACAGATACTTTTAATTTTCAAAGTTTAAGTGTTGCTTTATACTCTTAGCCAATGAAACTAACGTTTATGTTTTATGTGTTACAGATGGCGAGTAGATGGAATATGAGCACTAAGCACAACATTTGTGCTCACCTGGACTTGACTTCCAGGAATGCAGCCGACTTTGCTGGCATTATTACTTTCCTTCAGAGATCCAGGATCGCGTATGCTATATCTACTCCCTTCTACGCACACCGTACAGATCAGTGCAGCAGGCCTTTTGGGATGGCGCATCGGTAGACAGATCCACCGAGCCTCACTGCATCAGGAGCTCGATTTTTGGTGAGGCTATCACTATTTCTGAGGAGGATCTGAGGATAGTTCTTCAGTTTGGAGATGATGCTGAGTGTCCCACGTTTACACCCCCTCACTGTCCGTGGATGCTTCATGAGAGCCAAGTACTCTGGGGACATTAATGCCGGGGTACTCAACAAGAGTAACCTCTGTCCCCAGTTTAAGTACTTGGCGCACGTGCTGCTGAAGTGTATAGCATCACGGAAGGGAGGATTTGATGAGCTCTCTGACCAGATTCAGAACGCTTATGCAGCGTTGGTGCTGAACCACCCGTTCAGCTTCTCCAGGATGATATTCAGTACTTAGTGGAGAACCTCGAGGGGAAGGGGAAGGAAGGCTTCTGTATGTACCCTAGATTCTTACAGATGATCATTGATCAGAAGCTTCCTTCCCTACCGAAGGAGAAGGAGGACGCTGTTATCCTCGAGGTCATGGACGACACGACTCCGGCAGGATGAAGGTCTACAGGGGGAAGCAGGTGAAGCCCCCTGTCAGGAGGTTATTGGGCATCTGGCCCGGGCTGATTACGTGGCGCCAGCGAAGAGGAAGTGGCGCCACGAGGACAGTGACTCAGACGTGGAGCACAGCTATGCTACCAGACAGACTCTGATGATGATGATAGCGGCGACGCCGGGGATGACATGCCTGCCCATCTAGAGGCACAGATACAGAGATTATTCCCCCGGGGTCAGCCACTGCCGGAGAGGTCGCAGAGATGGCCGGCTTCCATCAGGAGTTTGTCGCTGGTGACATGGAGGAGGAGGAGTCAAACGAGGAGCCCCTCACCAGGACTGTGGGAAGCAAAGTAGTTCCCACAGACCACGGGCTAAAGGTGGTTGGTGAGCACCCAGGGACTCCTCGGAGAGAGATACTGACCCCAACTACGTTCCGGGTCAGGTAGCAGAGTTGCAGGGGGAGCATCCACTTCCTCCGGGACTAGGAGGAAGCGATGGCTCAACCACATGGGTTGAAGAAGAAGAAGCGTCGGTTGACCTTCGTGACTACCACCCAACACACCACCACCACCACCACTACTGAGATTCCACCCATCACCACAGCCACCACCACCACATCCACTCCTCCTACTACCACATCCACCCCTTACCCACCACCCACTATATCTATCCCATCCATCACCAGACCATTCACCCCCACTTCACCACCATCAGCTCACCGACCCATATTCACCACAGCCACTGCCACCACACCACACATCAGGCTGGACCGTCAGCCCAGCCCTCACAGGTTCATGGATTCACTCTACCTCACATTGGGGTAGAGGAGCAGCTCTCAGCGCTAAACCGTATGGTTATGCGTCTGCTTGCTGCTGACGAGGAGAAGGCGGCACAGATCCGCCAGCTGACCGACTTGGCTGCTGCCCAATCTCAGCAATTGGCAGAGCAAGCTCGGGTCATAGACCAGCAGAGAGTTGAGGTGTCCCAACTCCAAGATACTCAGGCTCAGTCCGCCAAACGTATTGAGGAGTTGGAGTCGACCAACAAGACTATCATGCTGAGGCTGAAGGGGTCGAAGGATGAGCCCCTGAAGCTAAAGGAAGGTGACGGGATGATGGAGATGATGATGATGAAGATGAGGATGATGATGAGGAAGATGATGATGATGAGGAGATAGAAGAAGAGAGGACAGAAGGACATGATGATGATGACGAGGCAGAAGGAGGGGATGCGGCTGCATCGGCCTCTGCCTCAGGTCAGGAGCGGAGATCCAAACGTCGTCAAGACCAGTCATCCACTACTTCTGCTCCTCCGAGCGACACACCACCACAGATTCAGGACCAAAGTACTGATTAGACGTTTTATGTATTTATTTACTTTGTACTTGAATCATGTAATGAAAAACAAATGTATTAAATGTTTATATATTTATTAAGTTAATATATGTCTGTTTGATTAATTACTAATGATTTTATGTGTTGAATGTTTATATCAAACAGATCCAAACTTTCAAAGGGATGAGTTTGACTTTACTCCCCTTCAAATGGTCAAGACTCAGTTAACCATGATTCTTGACCTACAAGGGATAGTAAGACGGTCTGTGAGTTATACCCCGGAAGAAAGGGAGATAATTCATGACCTGTCTGATGAGCAAATAGCTGAAATGTTCAAACTCAATCCCGATGAAATCGTGAAGGATGCTCCAACCGTGGACTCAACCAGTGATGAGGAACTGAACGACGTTGATGAAGTTGAGGTTGAAGACATCACTGCAGAAGAGTATCCTCAGTATGCTGACGCCGAGGGAAATGTGGTCCCCAATTTGGGTGAATCCCTAGTCAGTGATACTTTGAGGTACTTGACAAGATGGAGCAAGAAGCAGAAAAGACTGAAGAAAACAGCCCAAGCCTCCAATGCAGATGTAGATATTCGTAAGGCTGAATGGGCTGCCTGTTTTGAGGAAGTTAGAGCCCAGCGGGCTGCACCAAAGAGAGATGCCTACACCAAGCTCTACAAAGTCAAGAAACACCATAAGGTGTCGGGCAGGATTATCTCTTGGGCGTATTTTGAAGACCTTAACGCCTATGCATTAAGAGGGAGCAGGGCATAGAGTACTTCAGGTTCCCACATGATCTGAAGACTCTACCTGGTTTTGAGCTCAACAGCTGGCTAAACTAAAGCTGCTGTATGCTGACCCGAGAAAGATGTCAGGCTGGTTTGAGGCTGCCCTGAGGAAAGAGTACCACACCAGGTGGGTCAACTTTAAACCTCAACAACCTACGAGGTATATCAGACGTTCTGAAGTTGATCCCATAACTGGTAAGCCAAAGATAGTGCTGAAGTGGAGTCCCCCGCGAACAATGTCAAGAATCCCTCTAAGGGAAATGCCACAGGACTTCACTCCCCACTTCAAATGGTGGTACTACGATTGGAGAACAGCTGAAGCGGTCATAGTTCTAAACAGAGAGGGCCAAATGGATACTATCAGGGTATTCGACCCAATGTGGCTAACCAACTTATCTGCTAATGATGTCTACACATTATATAAGTGGCCACTATTCTATGACACGCAAGATATTGTACAAGCCCTCCAATTCCAAAATGTCATAAGACTCTGCTTTGCTTTTGAGATACACGCAGGAGTCACTAAAGAGGAGAAGTACAAGAAGTTTAAGGAGGTGATGCAGAAGACAAGAGAATAGATAGATCTAGGTCCAAGGGGGAGTTTGTTGATACATGTATGTCCCTAGATCATGATTTGTAATGTAATGAACTTGTCTGTCTGATTTTGATGTAATTGTAATCAATTAATGAAATGATATGAATTGGTTGTTACATGTAATGTTTAATATTTCATTAATGAGTTGTGATTGAATTGATTGGGTTTATAATGTTTGAATGAGTGCACATTAAGTTATATTAAATAGAACATTCAAACTTAACTTAATGAAGTTCTCATGCGGATGGCCCATGCGAATGGACCACACGCATGAATAACTTCATACGATTGACTCAATCGCACGACGATGAACCAGGAGACTGGATCAGTCGTATGATTGACACATAAGATTGACTCAATCGCACGACTGAACACTCAGTCGTGCGGATGAATCAACCGCATGGTTCAATCGCACGACTGAACCATACTTATGGCCCAGTCGCACGATTGACCAATACTAACCTATAAATAGACCCAATTCGTGGGAAAACGTAAGCATTCATCCCTTTACGACTCCAGACGTACCCTAGCCGTCCAGAAGCCTCCCAAATCGTTCTCCAAGTTCATAGAACACATCAGATCGGTTCCTAATCGATTTCTGACGTTGATATCAATTCTTGATTGATTCATCGTGTGTTCTCACTGATTGGATCGCCAATCAAATAGGATTCCGCACTATTTGAGTTGGTTTAACACGCAATCACTCGGTATTTCGTTCAAATACCAGGTCCTAACACATTGACATAAGCTTATGACCAAACCTAAAGAAAAACATGCCCCAAGTACAAGTCAAAGTTCAAAACAAACTGGATTATATTCACCTAAGGGCACATCCACACCACGTCAGTCTTAGCTAGCGTATTGACAAAAAGGGTGGGGTGTCACTCATTAGTACTAACAACACATTTTCATGGATCCAATCCAAAGTTAAAATAGTCATGATAGAACATGAGGTCTTAAGTACAAGAATGAAATCTAAACCCGATCCTATGACTCAAATCACACACAATAGTCCAATCCAAGTCCAAATAGTTTAAAAAGCATGACATAATTCAAAACCCATTGAGCACACTTTCCCCATACGTAAAACATATTAAAAGGAGTAGTGAAACTTACCTTAATGTTTGCAAATTCCAAATAGTCCACATATAAGTAATAGCTACTAACTATAGATATTAAAACAAAATGGTATTACCAAGGTCGAGAAGATCTAATTAAATGTAATCATCACAGTCCAGTCCTTAGTGTACAACTAATTTTTTACTTTAATATAAACATGGTTTGTTTATTATTCTAAATCCAATATCCTTCCTTAAGTTTCCCAATCCCAATAAATACTAGCAAGTAACTATAGCTATTAAAACTTAATAGGATTACTAAAGTTGGATAAGACCTAATTAAAGTAATCCTCGTAGTCTAGTGCTTAATGTCCAACCAAGTATTTATTTTAATAAAAACATAATTCGTTTACTATTCCAAGTCCAATATCATGTACTTATCGTCTACTTCCTTAAGTTTCCCAATCCAGATTTATTAAAATTTCCAAGTTCTTATCGTGTACTTTTGTTCTTGACATTCCATATTACACATGTAATAGTATCAGTCAAAGTTTAATGATAACTTAACCTTATGCATCTTATCACTAAATGTCTTAGAATCCATCATTGAACACATCTCTTAATTCTCTTTAGTTAGTTAGTCTGAAATCTTAAAGTTTAAGTTTTATGAAAATATTTCAGCTTCTAAAGCTGATCGCGTATCGATCTTGCTTATGCTACTTGGAGGAAGAAATGATAACGAAACATCACGATTTAGGTATCGCTTGAAAGCTAGACCTTACACTAAATCTAGAAAAATAATCACTTCAATTTGATGCAGTATGAGTGAGATGTGACCTTACGAACACAGACCAACATTCTACCTTAATTTCCTAGATTTGACCTTAAGTTTTGTTTAATGCGTTTGGAAAACCAAATGATGTTAGATTAATGTGAAACACTAGAGTTAGTTATAGGACTTTTTAAACTTATTTTTAAACATAAATTTTGACTCATTTAGACTCCGTATGATCAAGTTATCACCTATATAAAAGGACCAATTTCTCTGACCATTATTGACCTGAGAACTGAACCACAAATTCGGACTATTATTTACCTGAGACCTAAACCCACGATTATTTTATAGTCTATTTGACTTATTAACTTATTTATATCATTAGTTAGTCACTAAATTCAGTTCTTTCTTGTTAAATTATGTATTACATTTTGGTTCACGTTCTTTGTCGAAACATCCAAAGTCCAAACTTTTACGTTCATTTGCATTCGATCAATCCATCAACATTCTTGTAATGTTTTTATGAAAAGTTTTTTCCCGAATGTCCATAAGTACCAGCATACTACAAAATGAACACAATATCAGAAACTAATCATAAAATTAGGGATTGCCATCTTGGGAAGATCCAAACCTCAAATGTGCGATTCATTCACAATCCGACCATAATAATCAGGAGTAGATGAACATTAGATGATGATTTTGATGACTCTTGATTAATAACATCAAGAACATGAACAAACAAGAATAAAATCATCAAAATAAATGGTTTTCTTTTCGGAAAACATGTAGATGATTAAGTCTTGCACAAAAATCAACTTTGAATGCTAGAACATCACCATAATTAAAGGAATTGATGATTATGGTGATCGATTAGAATGAAGAACAAAAAGAAAGTGAGGTGGAGGCTAGGTTTTTTAGAGAGAAATCTTGTAAAACATGATTTAAGAAAATGAAAGAATGAAAAAGGCTCCCCTTTTTATTGTCGGCCACAAGGGGCAACAGGTGCCCCCTCCTCCCGGGTCTACACGTGTCTAAATTACTAAGCATAGTCAAAGTCAATGTCTAGTGAAATTCCAAATCAAATTCCATATTTAAGTCAAATTCAAAATTCATAATAACATGATCAAAGTCAAAGTCAAAATATCTGTTTTGATGACGGATGTCACAATGGATGGTGAAGAAGATGAACAATTTGGGAGGGAAATTACACAACTGACAAATGGGGACGTCTAGTGAAATGATGTACCAAATACACTTTTCCAACATGAAATGACCATTATATCCTCACATGGATATCACACGAGGCGATGTAATGCTTAAAATAGACAACCTTTCAATGTAAGGACCATGTGTGCTATGGTTTTTAAACAAGTAGGACCAAACATATAAATTTTCAATGTTAAGACCAATACAACAATACGGACAATTCATAGAGACCAATCATATCGCAAGAGAGAAAATAAAAAAACATAATAAAATGATCAAAGTTTAGGGATTGTAATGTAAATAAAATATAATTTTTAAAGTTTAAAGGCTTAAATATAAATGTGATATAATTCAGGAGCTTTAAGGGTAAAACTACACAACTTACAAAACTAAAATATGGCCAATTTAAAAAATTAAAAAAAAATTAATATCATTTGAAGCAACTTGGATTCATACTTAATAGTTTATAATTATTTTTAGTATCGGTCATAAATTCTAACCGGAGAATAAGAGTCGGAGCTTTGTAATTTTTTAAATTTGATTTTGAGTTCTTTTAATTGTTTTAAGTTGATATGCCCACGACTAAGCTTTGTTAATAATAATATACATAAAGTCGATCTTAAGTTATAAGCCTCAAACAATCCAAATTATTCATGTTGGAATCAATGGGATCAAAATTGACGATTTGTGGAACTCCCACCACTCTTTTGATATTATAAATTTAAACGAAAACTTGAGAAATTACAATACGCTACCAAACAAATAATAAAATATTCAAAACAATGTCCTATTCAAATTAAACTTTAAATAGATAAAGTAATAGTTATCAAGATCAATTTAGCATTCTCCTCCTTAATCTTGATATGTTCATCCAAGATCTTGAATTCTCAACAATACTTGTAACTCTTCGACTTTTATTTTTGGACTAGATCCACTTCTCATTTGATTTGTCCTTAAAGAACCCCTCATGATTTCATGGTTCATCCTCCTTGATTCGGCCTCGAAATCAAACCCGAAACAATTGATGTTGTCTTCTTACTTTAACAACCCTATCTCTTTTAATATTATTGTGATAACTACAACCATTATTTGCATCTTTTCTTGTTTCTTTTCTTTTCATTTCATACGATGAATATCCAAAAGCAAAACATCTACCTCAACAAATTTAAATCCCTTTGAATTTTTCTCTTTTGCTACCCGACTCACAAGTCAAGAAACAAAAAAAACATTTTTTTCACATGAACAAAAGCACCAAATTTCTTGTCGACACCAATAACTTCCTAGTCTCCTGTTATTCCAATTGGAAGAACTACTATAGTTCATTTTCAGAAATCTGATCACATCTCACACAGTTGTGATTAAAACTGAGTCGAATGATCAAATGACACTGGTTGACCGCTGTTCTTCGACTATGAACTCCTGTTTGACGTTGGTATTAACAGATTGTGGTAGCAACAAGTTTTTGTAACTGTAGAAACTCCACAAAATACCAACCAATGTGACTGATCTTGATAGATTCGATCACTCCTTGATCGAATTACAAGATTACACAACTCTCTGACCTAAATTAACTCGTATCCGATATACTCTAATGGGTAAGGTCTTCGTTTGCAATAACTTGTTCCACAGGTCTTGCACCTCACCTTCTTCAACGGATCGATCTTCTTCTCGCTTTGATACCAATTGTTGGAATCAATAAGATTAAATAGACAACGAACATGATAATTTTGTGGAACTTCAACGACTATTTTAATATTATAAACTCAAACAAAAACTTGAACCAATAAATTAGAATACCCTACTCATCTATTTATACTAAAACTATAACTAACACTTCTAATCAGACTCAAACTAAGAAATCAACTCAAACAAATAATAAAATATTCTAAACATTATCCTAATCAAATTAAACTTTAAACATATAACTAATAGTTATCAAGATTAATGCATTAATTCAAACTAGTTAATCTTTTATGTGATAACATTGTTGTCATGTTAATAGCAAATAATCCTATCGTTTACAATCAAACAAAACATTTTGAAATTGATATATTTTGGCTAAGACAAAAAATATTAACTAGTGTTATAAAAAATACACTGATTTAAAAAAACTTAATTAGCATGTCTATTGCATCTAATAAAATAAAGTTTCTTTTTTCACTTGTTATTTTCTAAACTCATCTTTTTACCACATATCATTCTTCTAAACATCTTCACATCATTTTTCCCTTCAAAAGGATATTATAGTAATTTAAACACTCAAACTAATTTCTCTCTCTTATTAAATATAAATTTTATTAATTGCAACATTCTCTCTCTTATTTAATTTTTTTGAATCAAGCTATTATTTTAAAATAGATTTTATTAAGGAATTAAAATCACATATTTTTATTAAAATATTATTAATAAAAAAATTTATAATTTTAAAATTGTCTACTACACTAAACCTCTTTAAAACAAAATATATTTTAAATCGGTCCTTTTTAAAAAAATTATTTAAAAGCTAAAATTTTCTAATAGCAGATTTTTTAAACCAACCATAATAATTACAAAATATAGCTTTTAATAAACAAGATTTTTATATAAAATATATTTTTTATAAAAAAATTTAAAATAAATATTTAATAATAAACTATTTAGATAAGAGAGTTATAAAATAGTATAATTGTTTTATTTCTTGAACTGTTACTTATATATAATTTTAATCATATCTTCTATTAAAATATCATACTGTAACTTTTCATGTTTATTACTAACTATAATCCGTTTAATAAATGGTTTTCTAGACTATATTTATTTTGTTTATATATCTATCTATGATTAAGAAAAATTAGGATAATACGTGACACAATTATAAAACAAAAGTTTAAAAAATACATTTTTGTTTATTTTACTTAAAATAACTATTTATACGTAATTATAATCATATTTTATCTTCAAGCATGGTTTCATAATTCATAATTTTTATTACTAATTATTTAATATTTTATTTATTTAATCGTGTAATACACGGGATACTAACCTAGTGTATTTATAAAGGATTGTTAGTTAATCAGCATGACTTAATATGTAAGCCATTAAACATCTTTGATGAGTTTGGATGTTGAATCGAGGAGGTGGGTGTTGAAATTAGTAAATTTAATCATTCATTATATTCTAATTTATTTCTCTAGAGCGAATCTTATGAGCTCTTTCTTTGTTGTTTAGGGCTTATCTTATGAGCTTTGTATGCTTTGGGTCTCTCCTATTTTAAGCGAAGAATCCTAGGCTGCTCAAGTCGATAGTTCTTGCCCTAAAAGATGGAATCATCTACAATCTTTCTTGCTTTCCTTCTTTCCTTTGGTTATTTTCTTTTATGGCTTGAAGGATTCGTTTGAGCTTTGTTTATACATTGTTGTTTTTCGTCTTTCATGAAGCACATAATATTATCACTTTTGATTAGTCCTTTGCTCTATTGTCTTTGATTTTTTTCTTGTCATAAGCTGTCAAGAACAACATATTCTTACGTTAGATCGAGAGGCTCCATTGATATATTCTAATAAATTATACCATTTTGACCAGTGGCGGATCTAGAATAAAAGTTAAGGGGTAATGTAAATTTTTATTGACCGCACATTTATATTAATAAAAGAAAAAAACACGATAATGAAGGGGTCTAAAGTAAGATCATTCAAAACAAATCCGAAGGAATTGAACTCGAATAAATTGAACTTGAAGGAGTTGTTGACTTGATATCAGAATCAACTGGTTGCATATCATTATCATTATTAGAACCGATACCTCCTCTTGAAAATCTCTTTTAAAAAATTATCAATTATTAAAAATTATTTTTCCATCTTTCAACTCCCTAATTTTATAACAAATAACACAATAAGATTACAAATTACACTTAGAAATAATACAATTCAAATCCTTAATTTCAATATCAAATCTCTAATTCATCTTTCAAATCCCCTTCATAGTTCATATACCTAATTGCATAAACCATAAATATTGAAAATTGAACCAATAACCATTAACTAATATACTCATATTAAAATCTTTCATATCACTAATTTTTATAGCAAATAGCACTTAAATATTAGAAATTGAACAATATAAACCCTAAATCCCTAACTTTATAGTGTAATAGAGAAAATAAGTTAGAAATTTTACCTTTGTAAGGCCCCGTTCCGGGGACACTTACAGTTGATCGTTCATCGCACATATATAATTACATTTAACTTTCATAAAACGTTGCAGCGGAAACATTAAAAACAACAATTTCATTTCATCAAAATGCTTTTGCAAATTTAATACATCGTTCATTTCACAATATCATTTTACATTTCATTACAAAAGCATGATAAACATTGGATGCCATTCAAAATACGCTAAGTAGTCGCCCCGTGCCATCCTCAGCAACATACCTGCCAACTGGAAATTCATCAAAGTCAGCGTTGCTGAGTGAGTTCTAGTTTTAAATAAAATATACTTTACTTCCTTTATAAAAACATTCGTTACATACATGCGATCAAACATCATACGTACACATAGATAATATCATTATTATCTTCATTATTCATTAATTAACTTCCATTCATTCATACGTTCTTACTTTCATTCATTCGTTAATATTAATACCTCTTTTCTTTACATCAAACCATAAACTTTACCCTTCTGTTCATGGTACTGGACCTAGGCCTATCATAGACCTTCTATAACGGTGCACAACACCTCATGGTCACAGTACCTAAGGTAAGGTTCAGAATCATTACATCTGTTATTTCATCACGTTCGTTACATTATCATTCACTTCATTCGTTATAACATCGTTTCTTAGGTTCGTTCATCATTACATCTTTTCTATTTAACAACACCATGAACTTTACCCTTCATGCTCATGATATTGGGCCTAAGCCTATCATAGACCTTCATTTACGGTGCCAGCACCTCTGGCCACAGTACCTAGGATAAGATTCAGGATCATTACATCTGTTACATCATCACGTTCTGGATCAGTGTCAACAGCTATACCCCAAACAACATGGCTACTGGGCCAAAGATCATAAATGACTTCCACACTACACGTAGCCTGGCACCAGCACCGGGGTAAGCGATAACTCGAGTACTGGGCCGAAGATCATAATTGACTTCCACACTGCACGTAGCCTGGCACCAGCACCGAGGTGAGCGACAAAGATCCCATCCACATACTACACCCCCAACGATATGCATAACTCGAGCACTGGGCCGAAGTTCATAAATGACTTCCACACTGCACATAGCCTGGCACCAGCACCGAGGTGAGTAATCACTACTCCACCCCAACGATATGCATAACTCGAGTACTGGGCCGAAGTTCATAACTGACTTCCACACTGCACATAGCCTGGCACCAGCACCGAGGTGAGTAATCACTACACACTATGTACCACAACGTTGGTCAGTCACAAAGACTGGAACCCCCGCATGTACCCCTGTTCATAATGCTTGCAAGCCTTTCATACTTCCATTCATCGAAGTTTCTCTCGTTGGCGGGTTTGGTCCCTCGACTTTGGACTTTATTTCTTTTTCTTCTTTCGTCGGCTTCAAAGAAAATTTCCGGGCGTTACAACCTTGAACACTTGTCTCTTGATTTGGTGAAAGCAAAAAGATATCAATGGTGGGCAGGTGGCAAGGCCACCGCCGCAGCAGAATGGCGGACGACAGGGGACGGTCACTCTTGTCAGGTGATGGATGGTTGGCGACAGGGGCAAAGGTTGTTGGGTGATCGGCGACAAGGTGAGGCGGTGAGAGTTATAAGTATAACTAGTTATTTTTTAAGTTGTTTAGTTTGGGTAATGGGTATTTGAGCTTGTAAACTTGTTAGCTTAAAAGTTATTTAAATTTTGGGCTTATTATAATTTTGGTCATGTTATTTGGTATTTTGGGTTTTTTAGTTATTAACTTATTAATGTTTCTATAATATGTTATTTGGTATTTTGGGTTTGTTAGTTGTTTAGTTATTTAAATTTTTGGCTTATTATAATTTTGGTTATGTTATTTGTTTAGTTATTAACTTATTAAGTTATTAATGTTATTTGGTATTTTGGGTTTGTTAGTTGTTTAGTTAGTTTGTAAGGCCACGTTCCCGGAACGCTTACAGTCGGACGATCATTGCACATCATAATTAAAAATACATAAATTTTCCCTTAAACAACGCAACGGAATAATTTAACAAAATCCATTTCATATATTAATAATTGCTTTTGCCAAAATAATACAACATTGTTAACATTACAAAACAACGTTTGGCTGCATTACAACACAAAAACATCATTATCATATAAAATGGATGCCATCCACAACTTGCCAAGTAGCTTCACCCCGAGCCATCCTCAGCAACCATTACCTGCCAACTGAAAATGCATAAAAGTCAGCGTTGCGGAGTGAGTTCTAGTTCTATAATAAAAGTACTTTACTTTCGTTTAAAACCTTTCACTACTTCCATTCGTGATCACACATCATACGTACACAAAGATAATATTTATCATCTTCTATGATCGTTCATCATCGTATATCATTCGTTATCATTCATAACCATTCGTAATCATTCGTTTTCGTTTGTATCATACGTTTCGTACATTCATCATTAATCTTTACTTTCATCTAGACCAATGCCATGGGCTATACCCCAAACATTATGCACGAAGTTGGTACTGGGCCAAAGTCTATAAATAGACCCCTAACATTATGCACGAAGCTGACTCCAGTACCTGGGGCAAGTGACAAGGGTCCCATACGTTTGGTCAATCACAAAAATTAGACCCCTGTGTGCATCCTCATGGGCTAGCTAAACCGCACATAATTGAGCTAATACCCTTCATTGGGTGTGAACCTCCTTTCATTTTGCTTGAAAAACTTTTCATTCGATCATTCTTTCTTTACATTCCGTTTTTCATTATCATTAACTTCTGCTTTCATTAAATAATACTTTACATTCATTAGCATAATCACATCACATAAAGCCACAGAATAATACGTAACAAGGAACATAAAGAAAACAGGCCATAAACATGCACCACATCATCATACAACATCATATACATCAACATACATCATACTAGAAACATCCCAAGTCGTAGCCTAAAAATCTTTTTTCCCATAAATTGTAGAATATTTTCTAAGTCCTTGGGTGCATGTGCACTATGCAGGCGCATGGCCACTATGCGGGCGCATGACTGCTTAGGCGCATGGAACACTTAGGCGTATGGGGAAAACTTGGGCGCATGGCCAACACTTAGGGGCATAGGCAAACTCCTAGGCGCATGAGCCTGACTTAGGCGCATGGGCACTTAGGCGTTTGGGTAGTTGGGCGCATGATAGCATTAGGCATGTGGGCATAATTCTAGGTACATGGATACTATTGGGGCGCATGAACCTCAGGCGCATGAACACTTAAGCGCATGGCCAACTATTTTCTAACTAACATCATTTGTCTGAAATCTGTTTCTAACCTGCTCTTAGCCTCATTTCTAGCATACTAAGTATGAAAAACATGCATACACCAAGAACATAATCAAAACATTCCCCAAATCATACACCCTCCCAAAACAAGGCACACACATACATACGGGTATACACCCGAACATCATAAAAAGTTTAAAACATGCATTTTCAACCCCAAAACAAGTAAAAACATTTAAAAACAGGGATCTAGAGCTCACCTCTTGCAACTTTCAAGTAAGACTTCTTCAAACCCGAATTGCTTATGAGTTCAAACACCTAAAAACACCAAAAACACACAATCAAACACATACAAACACATAAGCACATACCCGAAGGCTGAAACTCAGCCAAGAACAATCCAAACACAAGAAACTAACATTAAATCAGCTTCTTCTTTTCTCTAAAAACCGAGAGAATTCTGCTCTTTCTCTCTATAAAAAATGATGAAACGGTGATGGTACAAGGGGTGGGCGGCCATGCAACCTTTTGTACAAAATATTATTAAACTTTTTCCCCTTGTACATAATTAACTCCTCAACTTGGGTTATATTGCTTTTCTTTCTTTTTCATCACTTTTTCTCTCCTTTTAAAATTCCCGGGTGTTACAAGTCTACCCCCTTACATAGGTTTCATCCCCGAAACCTGTCATTCCTGAAACAGTCGTGGGTAATGTTGTCTCATCTCCTCCTCAATCTCCCACGTAGACTAGGATCTCTTTCTATGCTTCCAATGTACTCGTACCAAGGAAACACTTTATTCCTTAGCCTCTTCTCTTTTTTGTCGATTATGGCCACTGGTTGTTCCACGTAATTCAACCGCTCGTTCACCTCAATATCCTCGAGTATCACCACCATATCCTCATCGGCTAAGTACTTCTCAGATGAGATACATGAAATGTTGGATGAATCCCACTTAGCTAGTCGGGCAGCTCCAACATATAGGCCACTTTTCCTACTCGAGCAATGATTCGGAAAGGCCCTATGTACCTCGGGCTCAACTTGCCCCACTTTCTAAACCAAGTGATACCCTTCCGAGGTGAAACCTTCAACATGACTCTATCACCCACCTTGAACCCAATCGATCTACGTCTCTTGTCAGCATACGACTTTTGCCTATCTTTTGTTGCCTTCATAAAGGCCTTGATCTTCTCCAATTTCTCAGTCATAGCCTCAATCATTTCGATGCTCCCTAACTCCTTTGACCAATGTCACCCCAACATCTACGCGTTCTACATCTCCTACCTTATAGCATCTCATATGGAGGCATACTAATACTGGCATAATAATTGTTGGTTAATGAGAATTCGGCTAACGGTAAGTGTTCGTCCAAACTTCCTCCGATGAATATCTTCTAAAGTTTGAATGGTTCTCTCTGACTGACCATCTGTCTGTGGATGATAAGCCTTGCTAATATGTAACCTCGTCCTCATCGCATTGTGGAACCTCTTCCAAAAGTTGGATGTAAACCGGGTGTCACGATCAGACACAATGGACACCGGTACACCATGATGAGCTACAATCTCCTTAATAGCTAACCTCTCAGATGAATACGTTTCACGGATTGGTAGAAAGTGGGCACTCTTCGTCAGACGGTCAACAATCACCCATATAACATCGTACCCTCTCGTGGTACGTGGTAACTTCGTAATAAAGTCCATGGTGATATGCTCCCACTTCCACTCGGGTATATTCAAAGGTTGGATCTTCCCGTATGGCTAATGATGTTCCGCCTTCACTTGCAAACAAGTAAGGCACTTACTCACGTACTCCGCTACATCGCTCTTCATACCCGACCACCAATAATCTTTCTTCATATCGTGGTACATCTTTATAACACTGGGATGAATGGAGTATCAAGTCTTATGAGCCTCATCCATGATCTTTCCATGTAACTCTCCATTCCGAGGAATCCACATTCGCCCAATTCGGGTTCTAACACCGAGAGTGTTTTCACCCAATTCCGTGACTAGACCTCTCATCCTTTTGGAGTTAATCCGGTCTTCTTTCAGCGCTTCATCATGAAACTCCTTGACCTGCTTCGTCACGTCAGAGGTCATAACCAATTGATAAGCCTTCACCCGGATTGATTCGGGTCTCTCCTTTCGACTAAGGGCATCCGCTAGTACATTGGCCTTACCCGGATGGTAATGGATCTCACAATCATAGTCCTTTATAAGTTCCAACCATCTCCTTTGCCTCATATTCATGTCCTTCTGCTCAAAGAAGTACTTCAAGCTCTTGTGGTCGGTGAATATGGTGCACTTCATCCCATATAAATAGTTCCTCCAAATCTTCAACGCAAAGACCACAACCGCTAGCTCTAAATCATGAGTAGGGTAATTAACCTCATGGACCTTCAACTATCGGGATGCGTAGACTATAACATTTCCTCGTTGCATCAGCACGCAACCCAATCCTAAATAAGAAGCATCTGAATAGACTACCAAATCTTCACCTCCTTTGGGTAATGACAAGACTGGAGCTTGCGTCAACCTCGCCTTTAGCTCCTCAAAAGCCATCTCTTATTCTTGACCCCTGACAAACTTCACGTCCTTACGGGTCAGCTTGGTCAATGGAGAAGCTATCTTTGAGAAGTATTGGATGAATCTCCTATAATAGCCCGTGCAGGACCGGTGAAGGGTATGCAATTACAACACAACAACATAATGAGGAGAGTTCCTTAGAACACTTAATAGATCAAATAGGGAACTGGTTAACTTATGTGAAAGATGCTAAGAACACAAGTAAAAGGAGAGACAGAACAAGATAGCTAACAACACAAGTATTTGGTTTTCAAGAATGTTGTATATTGCTTCTCAAGTTATTTTACAAAGGTTACAAAGCATAGATAAAAGTTACAAGTACTTGAGAAACTTTATACTACATCCTACAGCTGGCCATTCTTTGAAGGCCAGCTGGATACATAAGACTAGACAACAACAAAATCAAATGTAGAGTCAAAAGGCATATTGCCTTTTAACTAGTGACTATGACATGCCATTGCTCACATCCTAATATATTACAAAAAGGATAAAAGTACATAAAGTAGAGAGCTCAGACTCAAGACCTGAATGTACAGTTACCAAAAGCATGGAACTTTTCACCAACTCATGTAAGTTGGTGACTAAACAGAGTTGCACCGGGAGGTGGTCCAACTTTATGGTAAAGTACATCAGATAAAAGCATGTATCTAAAAGTCTTTGGAAGAAATCTGTCTTCACTCTTTGGCTTCGGAAGACTTTGTCTTTGAAGCTTCAGAAGACTTCACTTTTGGCTTCGGAAGATGTTGGTCTTGGCTTCGGAAGATTTTACACTTAGAATATTTCTAGTACAGGGTGTAAAACTTCTGAAGCATTTCTTGTTCTGTTCTTCAGTGCATGCATGCAGAAAGACTTTGGATGTTTTCGTTGCATCAGACTTATAAGAATCCTTATAGCCCGCCAATCCTAAGAAACTACGAATCTCGGATGACGTCTTTGGATACTTCCATTGCATCACCGCCTCCACTTTAGCCGGGTCGACCATAGTCCCATGAGGATTCACCACGTGACCCAGAAACTGAACCTCGCGCAACCAGAACACGCACTTGGAGAACTTGGCATACAACTTCTCCCTTCTAAGCGTCTCCAACACTTCCCGAATGTGTCCGGCATGCTCCTCCTTGCTCTTTGAATAAATCAGAATGTCGTCAATAAACACAATCACTGATTTATCTGACATCGGCCGACACACTCGGCTCATCAAATCCATAAAGGCAGCTAGCACGTTAGTTAATCCAAAGGACATAACGAGGAATTCGTAGTGTCCATAACGCGTGCAAAAAGGTGTCTTAGGAATATCATGTTCCTTCACCTTCAGTTGATAGTAACCAGATCGGAGATCTATCCTTGAGAATGAACTTGCACCTTGGAGGTGATCAAACAAGTTATTAATTCTGGGTAAGGGATATCGGTTCTTCACCGTTAATTTGTTCAACTCGCAGTAGTCGATGCACATCCTCATGCTACTGTCGTTCTTCTTGAAAAACAAGACCGGGGCACCCCATGGAGAGATACTCGGTCGAATGAACCCTTTATCCAACAATTCTTGCAATTGAACCATTAGTTCCTTCATCTCAATTGGAGCTAATCGATACGGTGCCCTAGCAACAGGTTGAGCACCAGGTATCAAGTCAATCTGGAACTCGATCTCGCGCTCCGGTGGCACACCTGGTAAATCTTCTAGAAACACATCAAGGAAGTCACACACGACCGGTACGTCGGACAATTGTGGTAATGACGTGTCCACATCCTTCACATAAGCCAAGTAGGCACTACATCCACGTCTCATGCATTTTCCTGCCACCGCCATCGATATCATCTTCGGCACCGTAGTAACTCGATCACCGTAGATCGTCACCGAACTCCCGTCAGGCGCTGTCAGTTGGATCATCTTCTTGCGGCACATAATATTTGCGTCATAGGCCTCTAGCCAGTCCATCCCTAGGACTATATCAAACCCGCCTAAGGTCATCACGAATATTCTAGCAGGAAATCTATGGCCTTTTAGTTCTATGTCACAACCTTCTATCAGATTAGAAATCCTGCTAGACTTACCTATGGCAGTTTCTACATCGAAGGGCTCATCTATATTTTTACTTCTAACAGACAAATTAGCACAGAAAGCAGCAGAAATGAAACTCTCACTATCACCTGAATCAAATGACACAAAAGCAAGAGTTTGGTGGCTATTATAGGAGATTCAGTCAAGACTTCTCTAAGATAGCTTCTCCACTAACTAAGTTGACCCACAAGGATGTAAAGTTTGTATGGGGTCAAAATCAAGAGAAGGCTTTTGAGGAGTTAAAGGTTGACTCAAGCTCCTGTCTTGTCATTACCCGAAGGAAGCGAAGATTTGGTGGTTTATTCAGATGCTTCTTTCTTGGGTTTGGGTTGCGTGTTGATGCAGTGAGGAAAGGTTATAGCATACGCGTCCTGAAAATTGAAAGTTCATGAGGTTAACTACCCTACTCATGACTTGGAGCTAGCAGTTGTCGTCTTTGCACTAAAGATCTGGAGGCACTACCTGTACGGGACGAAGTGCACCATATTCACTGACCACAAGAGCTTGAAGTACTTCTTCGAGTAGAAGGACTTGAACATGAGGCAAAGAAGATGGTTAGAGCTCATAAAGGATTATGATTGTGAGATCCATTAACATCTGGGCAAGGCCAACGTAGTGGCAGATGCCCTTAGCCAAAAGGAGAGACCCGAGCCGATTCGGGTGAAATCCTATCAGTTGATTATGACCTCTGATGTTATTAAACATGTCAACGAGTTTCAAGATGAGGCGTTGAAAGAAGATCATCTTAACTCTGAGAGGATGAGAGGTCTAGTCGCGGGGTTGGGTGAAAACACACTCGATGTTAGAACCCGATTCAAATGGATGTGGATTCCTTGTTATGGGGATCTATGTGGGAATATTATGGATGAAGCTCATAAAACTCGATACTCTATTCATCCCGGTGCTACAACGATGTATCAAGATATGAAGAAAGATTATTGGTGACCGGGTATGAAACGCGATGTAGCGGAGTATGTGAGTAAGTGCCTTACATGTTTACAAGTGAAGGCCGAGCATCAGAAGCCGTACGGGAAGATCCAACCGTTGGATATACTTGAGTGGAAGTAGGAGCATATCACCATGGATTGTATTACGAAGCTACCGCGTACCATGAAAGGGTATGATGCCATATGGGTGATAGTTGATCGTTTGACGAAGAGTGCTCACTTCCTACCGATCCGAGAGACGTATTCCTCTATGAGATTAGCAGATCTTTTCATCAAGGAGATTGTAACTCGTCATGGTGTGTCGGTGTCTATTGTGTCTAACCATGACACCCGGTTTACATCTATGTTTTGGAAGAAGTTCCATGATGCTATGTAGACGAGGTTTCACATTAGCACGACTTATCATCCACAGACAGATGGTCAGTCGAAGAGGACGATTCAAGCACTTGAAGATATGCTTCGGGCATGCGTCATCGACTTTGGAGGAAGTTGGGATGACCATTTGCCATTGGCTGAGTTCTCATATAACAATAGTTATCATGCCAGCATTGGAATGCCCCCTTATGAGATGCTATACGGTATGAGATGTAGAACACCCATGTGTTGAGGTGATATTGGTCAGAAGGAGTTGGGAAGTATCAAGGTGATTAAGGCTACGACTAAGAAACTTGAAAAGATCAAAGCCTTTATGAGGGCAGCCAAAGATAGGCAGAAGTCGTATGCCGATAAGAGACGTCGACCGATTGAGTTCCAGGTGGGTGATAGAGTTATGTTGAAAGTCTCACCTTAGAAAGGTATCATTCGGTTTAGAAAGCGTGGCAAGTTGAGCCTGATGTATATAGTACCTTTCTGAATCATTGCTCGAGTAGGAGAGGTGGCCTATAGGTTGGAGTTACCCGATGAGTTAAGTGGAACTCACCCGACATTCCATGTATCTCATCTGAGAAAGTGTTTAGCCGACGAGGATATGGTTGTACCACTGGAAGATATTGAAGTTGATGAAAGGCTCAATTATGTGGAGCAACCAGTGGCAATCATTGATCGCAAGGAGAAGAGGTTAAGGAATAAAGTGGTTCCTCTTGTGTGTGTACAGTGGAAGCACAGATAGGGATCCGAATCTACGTGGGAGGCTGAAGAAGAGATGAGGCAGCATTACCCACATCTGTTTGAGGAATAACAAGTTTCAGGGACAAAACCTATATAAGGGGGGTGGACTTGTAACATCTGATATTTTTAAAGACAAGAAAGAGAGAATAAAAGCAAAGAAAAAGAAAGAAACATAATTTAACCCAAGTTGAGGGTTAAAAGTGTCAAAAAGGACAAAAGTTTCAAAAGTTGGTGTAAAAGTGGGCATGGCCGCCCATGTTGTCTACACATATCTTTTCATTTGGATATTTCAAGAGAGAGAAAGAGCAGAGCTCGGGTTTGAAGAAGAACAAGAAGGAAAACAAATTCAAGGTAAGAATTCATCATTTTGTGATGTTATTGACTAGCCTATGCCTCAGTTATTTGTTTATGTGTGTTCGGTTGTGTGTTTTTGATGGAATTCTAGGTGTTTGAACTCCTTTGCAAACGAGTTTGAAGAAGTCATACTTGAAGGTTGTTAAAGGTGAATTGTAGAACCCCCTTTTTACATGTTTTATATGATTTTGGGGCTGGAAATGCATGTGATGATGTTTTTGTTTAAATGGGTATTGCACCCGTATGTGTAAGTGTGTGTGAATGTGGGTGGGTTATGATTTTGGGTGTTATAATGATGTTATCTTCATGTTTTATTGCTTAGAATGTTAGCACTAAGCTTAGAGCATGTTAGATTGATGATTGGGACTGAACTATGATTATTTTAGTGTATGTTAGTTGCCCCATGCGCCTGGATTGGTCCATGCGCCTAACGGTCATAACTGCCTAAGTGTGGTCCCATGTGCCCAAAGCTCATGCGCCTAAATAGTACCCATGCGCCTAAGAATAGGCTGAATTTGGCTAAGTGTTCATGCACCTGAAAAGCCCATGTGCCTAGGCACTCATGCGCCTGCATAGTGCCCATGCGCCTAGAATTTGCCCAGAATGATTAAGTGTTGGGTCATGCGCCCCAATAGTACCCATGCGCCCAAAAGTTTCCTATGCGCCTAAGTGTTCCCCATGCGCCTGCATAGTGCCCATGCGCCTAAGACTTAATATTTTCTGAAATTTTGGGGAAAAATGTAAAGTGTATGCTTTGGCTTGGGATGTTCCCGGGGGTGAGGTAAGTTGACTTTATGAGGTCTCATGTGATGGGTGATGTATGATATGTCATGTATGATGTGTATGATGATGTTATGCTTATGTATGGCTATGTTTATGTTTATGTTCCTTATTATGTATGTTTATTTTCCATGGCTTTACGTGGTATGTTAATGAATGTAAATGGAAAGTATTATGTAACGTAAAGTGGAAGATAATGATAAGAGGAATGTAATGAATGAATGCATGAATTAATGAATGAATGAAGTAAGAAGGTCTTGCAAGCAATGTATGGAGGCTCACAACCAATGAAGGGTGTTAGCTCAACTATGTGCGGGTTAGCTACCCCGGAAGGATGCACACTGGGGTCTAATCTTTGTGATTGACCATACGTATGGGACCTTTGCCGCTTGCCCTAGGTACTGGAGTCAGCTTCGTGCATAATGTTTGAGGTCTATGATAGACCTCAGGCCCAATAACCAGCTTCGTGCACAATGTTCGGGGTATAGCACATGGCATTGGTCTAGAATGGATGATGAATGTTTATGATGAGTGTACTTGCCCCAAGCCCTAGGGTCAGCTTCATGCACAATGTTTGGTATACAATACATGTCATCGGAAGTTAACGAATGTACAAAAGATAAGTAAGGAAGATTATGAATGAAAGTGAATGATAACGATGACGTACGATGATGAATGGACGAAAGTTAATGAACGAATGATGATGAAAGATAATAATGTTGTTACCTATGTGTATGTATGATGTATGATCACGTACTAAAGTAAAGAAAGGTATTAAATGAAAGTAAATTATATTTTATTTTTTTAAAACTAGAACTCACTCAGCAACGCTGACTTTTATGTGTTTCCAGTTGGCATGTAATTGATTGCTGAGGACGGCACGGGCGGCTACTTAGCTTATTTTGGATGGCATCCATTTTGTATAACGATAATGTTTTTGTGATGTAATGCAATGAGTTATTTTGTAATTTGTTAACAATGTATTATTTTGCAAAATCAATTATAATGATATGAAATGGTTTAAATGTGTTTCCGCTGCAATGTTTAAGTAATGATAAATGCAATTCATATGTTTTATGTGCAATGATTGACTAGCTGTGAGCGTCCTGAGAACGGGGCCTTACATCTTTGGCTTTGGAAGACTTTGTCTTTGAAGCTTCAGAAGACTTCACTTTTGGCTTTGGAAGATGTTGGTCTTGGCTTCGGAAGATTTTACAGTTAGAATATTTCTAGTGCAGGGTGTAAAACTTACAAAGCATTTCTACTTTTGTTCTTCAGTGCATGCGTGCAGAAAGACTTTGGATGTTTTGCTTGCATCAGACTTTGGATGTAGAGGTAGGTTGAATAGGTCTTGCCATGTGTAGACATCTTCACCACCTTGATCTCTGATCACATGCCATCTCTCTAGATTAGTTGTGAAGGTCCAGGATAAGATAGGTCTCTCAGATGCAAGAGGAGCCACTTGAATTGGAGTTGATTGGGCTGCCTCTTCATGCACTTCCTCAGGTTGATCTGACTCAGCCTAAGTTATAGAGGTGGATGATTCAGACTTCTCCTTCTTTGACTTTGGTTTAGAAGTCATCCTCTTCCTCCTCTTTGAGGACTTCAACTGAGAAGACTTGTCTGCAGCACCTTGTTGATCAGTCTTGTCTTGCTCAGTTGGGTGTTCCTCCCTCACAGGTTTAGAAGGAGAGGGAGTTTGAACCTGCTGTGGATCAGAAGATGAAGCTTGCTGAGGCTCAGCAGGAGGTCCAGGTTGAGTTGTCTCAGGTTGTTCAACCTTAACCTCCACTTCAGGAGGAGCTTGACTTGGAGGGGAGTGTAAGTCAATTAGCTCTCCACTTTTGATCTTCTATTTGATTACCCTAATGTGCTCATCCATTGTAGATAGAGACATAGGGCAAAGTCTCCTTCCGGAGTACAGCTTCAAGAAGCTCATCATCCTTTGTCTATCAGCAGACTTCTTCATGCTCTTTTGGATAATGGCTCTTGACTTTGCAGCCTCTTCCCTCATCTTTCTTTTTGTTGCCTTTTGTTACTTGAAGTTCAAGCTGTTTGAGATACTCAAACTCAATGTACTCAAAGGACAAGGGAAGAAGTGCAGATGTCTGGTAGAGACCTGTGTCACTCAGGTAGTTGATCATATTTTGCCTATATGTTTCCTTGTCTACTTGAGGTTCTTGTGTAGCTGCCACAGTCTCTTGCACAGGGCTTTCTTGAACTAGGGAGAGAGTAGGGACATGCTTGTATAATCTTTTATGTCTCTTCTCCTCTTTGATTTGGAGAAGTAGACTTGCATCCTCTGCTTCTTTCATCTCTCTTGACACTTCCATGTCAGCTAGTTCATTAAGTTCCTCTAAGGGGAGAGATATAATCTCATCAATGTCATAGTTCCTGGTCGGCAGGTAAGTAATCCTGACTGCCCTAAACTCATCATCTTGAGTATTTGGTTTGGGGGTAGCCCTAATTACAGCTTGCATGAAGCCTGGAGACCCAGAGGAACTTTCTCCCCTTAGCTTCCTCTTCCTCTCTCTCCTCCTCCTCAATACCTCAGGAGTTAAAATCCTTTTCCCTTTTTCACCCACAGACCTTCGTGACACAGGGTGGAGAGAGCTTTGGCCTTCATTGCTTGGTGTAGCTTCCAAGCTCTGGCCAGAGAGAGGTTGTGATACACCTTCACCAGCAGGTGTTTCACTGACGGAATGAATTATGAAGTAGTTGTTGGTGTGACAGGGCTCTTAGGCTCTATCACTGGGCTTTCAGTCAAGGTTTTCCCTTTGAAGCTAATCTTAGGATCTGCCTCAACATCCAGTTAACCAATGACATTACCTAATTGCCTTTTTCTTCTTCTTAGACTGAACTCTTCAGTAATTCTGTCTTGAATCCTTTGTGCCAGCCTACCACCTTGTCTAGATTGACTTGGGTTGACAAGTGGCATGTTGATCAGGTCAAGACCTTCATAGTAGTTCAAGGTCTGAAAGTTGAACACCTCTTGTTGCCCTTGAACTCTTTGAAGAATGAGGGCTCTTCTATCAGCATCATACCTCCACTCAATAATGTAATTTGAAGTTCCTTGGGGTGGAATGCCTTCCTTAAAGAGAATCTGAATGAAAGAATCTATAGAGTCCACATCAATGTGAACTTGAGGAAGTTACTGAGTATGCACAATTGCAAGTGAGGATGGTGAGTCTTCAATGTCCATACTCCATGAAGAACTCCCAGGTTCTGTGACTGTAATTACTTTTCCCCCTTTTTGGTAGCATCACCCTCTTGCATAGGTGAGCTAGAAGTTAGGTCAATCACATTCACAGGTTCTTATGTTCCTGGTTGAGCTCTCCTTAAAGGTCTCCCAGCTAGTTTTTCCCTGAGATTAGATATCTCAAGTTGCTGATCATTGACCCTCTTATGCAGGGTAGTCACCTGAGATTCAAGGTGACTAACCTTAGAGACTAAATAGGTGTAGGCTTTTTATAGTTTTTGCACCTTTAGTCTCAAGTTCCCCTCATCTTCATCAGAAGAGTCATTGGGGGATGAGATAATTGGACCAAACTCCTCTCTCTCACCACCAGCTTCAGGTTTTTGACTGATGGATTTCCTCTGCTCATTGACAGTCTCAATTGAGGTGTCAATAGGCTGAGTTGCCATGGTTGAGGCTTAATGATGTAATCACTTGCAGAAGTGAGAGCCTATTCCATATGGATCTCTTGAACAAGTTCAGGTTGATCCACCTCAGTAATGGGTGACTGATGTGGGCTAGACATAGGGGACTCAGAAGCACTCATCTCTCTTTGAGTGAGGGAAGAGTAGAGAGACTCATGGTACTCATTGAAACCTAAGTCTTCATCAGTATAGAGTTCAAGGTTGGGAGTGGGTTAATTTAAGTCTAAAGGTTGGGATGGTAACTGTCCCCTAAAGGATGTTTACTTGAGTGTTGAGACTCAGAGTGAAAGCTTAAGGTAGTTGGGCTTGTGAGCTCATCAGGCTGAGCATGAGGAACCTCAGCACTGATTCTTGAAGAGATGGGAGTGGTTTGCTCGTCAGGGGAAGTGAGAGCTCTAGTATCCATTTCCTCTTGTATGGGTGAGTGTACGGATCCTGCACAAGCTCAATAACTTGAGCAGGGGTTCGTTTGGATTTTCTTTGGTAGGTGAGGGTGATTTGTGGTCTTTTTGGTGGTTGGGAGGTACAAGGTGTGGGTTCAACACTACTTGTGTTGCTAGGTTGTCACCTTGATCAATGACTTCTAACATTTTTGGGACAAGGGCTGTTTCTACCCCTGAGAAGCCTAAGTTGGCTTCTTTATGATTTTAAAGATGTCGGGCTTCATCTGTCCCAATTAATAATATTACCTGTTTCCCTCAACTGTGAGCCCAGTTCACAGTTGAGAATGTATTGAACATATTAGGAAACATGTAATACTCTAAGGAGTCCAAGTTAGCAAGCAAATTTTTGTAGACAAACTGAGAGTAACTGAACTTGACCCCTTGAACCATTCCATGTACAATGAAAGAGAGATCCTCAGGAATCTGGTCCCACACTCCACGCTTGTTTGACAAGCTGTGGATAACCATATGGAGCAGGTATTTCCAATGGGATGAGACCTTTCTTTCTTGAAGGTCTTTACAGAGTAATCTCCCTCATAGCCTATCTGCACAAAAGAATGATTAACAGCTTCCTTTGGGAAGGACAACTCACCTTCTACATTATCCAGCTGTAAATGAGTGTTGATGATGGCCGGAGTGATAAAGATTATCCCCCCTGCACTGTGGCAGACATGCCTTCTCCCCATCCATACTGACCTCTTGGCAGGTCTTCCAAAATTCAAGCAGATGATCCTCATAAAGAGCAGGATCAATGGTTAGGGAGGTGAAATAGTTGGATAGAGCCAGAAAACAGCAAACCTATGAGAAACTATCATCTTTCTCAGAGTTCAACAGAGCAACCTGGTTGTGTTGCCTGTGAAGTTGCATGGAGAAGTCAAGGTTGTTTCTGCGGTTTAGATTGGCCATTTTGAGAAGCTTAAGGGTGAAGGAAGGTGAAGAACAAAGGCAGTTTGTGAGAATTTAGGTTTAATGAATAGTGTAACTGAAGAAGATAGTGAAAGAGGGGGGAACCGTTGGGTATTTATGTGGAAAGGATTTGAGACAAAGTTAATGAAAGAGGATAAACTTTAAAATTTGGATGTCGGTCCCAACTCTGAAAAAGTAGTGTACTTTTGCCCAAAAGTAGTTTTCTTGGAAGTCGAGAAATCTTTTGAAGGTTATTTTGCTTCGGAAGTTTTTAAGAAAAGCTTCCGAAGGCAAATTGGCTTCGGAAGATATTTCAAAGGTTTTTGAGATTTTTGCTTCGGAAGAGATTTAATACTCAGAGTTTTTATTCTAAAAGGAATGAAAACTTCCGAATGTAAATTGCTTTCGGAAGAAAATTGTTCTTATAAAACATAAAAGTACTTAAGTTAATTTCAAGCTTTGGAAGATATTTCCGAGATTTCTTCCGAGGGTAAAATCCCTGAAGTAGTTATTTGTTTACTAAGACATAAGTTTCTTCCGAAGGTAATTTCAAATCTTCCGAAGGATAAAGAAATCAAAATTTTCAAAAATCTAAGGAATGTCTTTTGAAAAGATTTTCTTCCAAAGAAAACAAGGGCTTATGAAGGTGATAAAATAGACAACTTAGGACACTCAGGTTTTAGAAATAATATGATTAAGTTTTAAGAAAAGCTATTCAAAGTTAATCATCCCAATAGCTGTACAAGATATTTAAATTTTTGTTCATTAAAAGCTTTGGTGAACAGATCAGCATATTGTTCAATTGTGTTAACTTTGCCTAGTTTGATTAATCCCTTTTCAAAGTTATCTCTAATCAAATGATACCTGATATTGATATGCTTTGCCCTTGAGTGCTACGCAGGATTTTTTGTGATTGAGATAGCGATGTTGTTGTCTATGTGGATGGGAGTCTCCTTGAAGTTGAATCCATAGTCCAACATCTGATTTTGAATACAAAGCACTTGAGCACAGCAGCTTGCAGCAGCAATGTATTCAGCCTCAGCAGTTGATGTAGACACACAGGATTGTTTCTCACATTGCCAAGAGACTATCCTTCCACCAAGAAATTGACATCCCCCTGAAGTAGACTTTGCAGTCATGTTGCAACCACCATAGTCACTATCTGTATAAGCATACAGATTGAAGTCAGAATTCTTTGGATACCAAAGGCCAAGTGATGGAGCACCTTTGAGATATCTTAAAATTCTTTTGACAGTGATTAGGTGTGACATCTTAGGGTTGGCTTTATATCTTGCACAAATGCATGTAGCAAACATGATATCAGGCATGCTAGTTGTGAGGTACATAAGAGACCCAATCATTGCCTTGTAGAGATGCTCATCAACACACTCCCCCTCAAGATCAGGTCCAAGGGAGTGGTTCCTGGCTATGGGCGTCTTAGAAACCTTACAATCATTCATGTTGAACCTTTTAAGTATGTCTTGTACATACTTTGACTGACTTATGAAGATGCCATTGTCAACTTGCTTCATTTGAATTCCTAGAAAGAAATTAAGTTCCCGCAAGGCACTCATTTCAAACCTGTCCTTCATCAGCTTCTCAAAGTCGTTGCAGAGCTTTGGATTAGTTGACCCAAAGATAATGTCATCTACATATACTTGAACTAGCATTATATCGTTTCCTGTTCCTTTGATAAAGAGAGTTCCATCAATAGAACCCTTTTGTAGCCATGCTGACAGAGATACTGAGATAGAGTCTCATACCACTTCCTTGGTGTTTGATGCAGCCCATAAAGAGCTTTGTCAAGCCTGCAGACATAATCAGGATGATTAGGATCTACAAACCTAGGTGGTTGTCTGACATACACCTCTTCATCAATCACCCCATAGAGAAAAGCACACTTGACATCAAGTTGGTAGACCTTGAAGTTCTTGGAAGCAGCAAAAGCTAGGAATATCCTGACAGCTTTGAGTCTTGCTACAGGAGCAAAAACATCTGTGTAGTCAATTACTTCTTCTTGAGTATACCCTTGAACAACTAATCTTGCCTTGTTCTTGATGACAAGTCCTCTATCATCCTTCTTATTCCTGAACACCCATTTGGTTTCTATGGTAGTCTTCCCTTGAGAAAGAGGACATAGGTTCCAAACCTTTGCCTTTTGAATTGAAGCAGCTCCTCTTGCATAGCTTCAACCCAACTTCCATCCTTTAGAGCCTCATCAATCATTTTTGGCTCTATCTGGGACAAGAAACAAGAGTGAAGACAAAAATTTGCATCATGGATTTGTCCTCTTGTTCTCAACCTTGAATCAACATCTCCACTGATGTTTGTGGTAGGATGAGACTTGTGGATCCTTAGCTGAGGGATCACAGCAAGTTGCCTAGACAGATCTAAATTTGAGAAATTCTAATCTGGCAAGGAGGATTCACCCTCCACATCAGCACACTTATCAAGATTGACTAGATCCAATGAATGTGTGACATCATTGATGTTGTCTTTAATGGAGTGATTATCAGCATCAAGGAATTCCAGATCACTTTCACCACCACCATTTTTTCCAACATTTGAAGCTCCTTCATCTAAGTTTTGTGCCTCTAAGCTGGAATTTGAAGGCACCCCAGAAGTATCAATAGGATTTGTTATTGATGTGCTGGTAGAAACTTCATTTGTAGGATAGGTTACCACTTGAGCTGAAGATGTGTAGCTTGAAGGTCTTCTTAGCTCAAATCTTGGGTCAGGATCACCTGTAGGTAATATATTTGTGGACCCTGAAACATGCGCACAAGATTTGTTAAAACAGTTGGTAACTAAATCAAGATCAAATAGCCAATCTGGACCAGAACCTTTCACACTATGAGTGTGCTCATTGAAAGTCACATTGGCTGACTCCTCAACTACTCTAGTTCTGAGATTATATACCTTATAAGCTTTAGCTTGAGAAGAGTATCCAATAAAATGTCCATCATCTGATTTCTCAACAAACTTGGCAATTTGATCTTTGGTATTCAAGATGGTGCAAGGACATCCAAATGACCTGAGAAAACCAATGAAAGGTTTTCTCCTGTGCCAAAGTTCATAAAGAGTCTTACCATGTGTCTTAACTACTAAAACTCTATTTTGCACGTAGCAGGCAGTGTTCACTACCTCTGCCCAGAAGGTGATAGGCAGTTTAGAGTCAGACAACATAGTTCTTGCAGCTTCAATTTGTGTCATGTTTCTCCTCTCAGCAACACCATTTTGTTGAAGAGTCCTGGGAGCACTATATTGTCTTGTAATACCGTTTTCATCACAAAATATATCAAGGATTTGATTCTTGAATTCAGTTCCTTGATCACATCTTATGGTATTGACCTTGTGATCACATTGATTCTCAATCTTTAAGATGAAATTCTTTAGAATTTCAGGGGTCTCATCCTTAGTTCTAAGAAAGAAGACCCAAGTGAATCTTGTAAAGTCATCTGTGATCACCAAACAATAAGAGGTTCTTCCTAGACTTATTACACTAGTAGGGCCAAAGAGATCCATATGTAATAAGTGTAGGGGATTAATGATGGAATTTCTTTCCTTTGGCTTGTGAGATACCTTGTGTTGCTTCCCCTTCAGGCATGCAACACAGTGGTCATCACTTGTAAACTCTTTCTTTGGTATTCCAGTTACTAAATCATTCTTAATTAATTTATTCATATTTTTAAAGTTTACATGGCACATTCTTTTATGCCAGTGGAAAGACTCATCACTATTTGCTTTAGATAAAAAGCATGAAACTTCTCCTGAGGGAGATGTTTCTTGCAAATCCATCTTGCAGGATCGGGTATGTCACTTAAACACTTGGATTTTTCTCAAACTCACTTATATAACACTCAATTTAGATGAAGTAGAGTCTTTTATAAGAGTTGATAATAATATAATAAGTAGCAAAGAACATATAGAAATAATTTTCAAGGCACTTGTATATATTACTTCTCAACTCAAAGTATTACAAGACTCTTACAAGCATGGAACATGAGTTACAATGAGAAACTATATATACTAGATCCTACAGCCGGATATACTTTGATACTAGTTGGAAACCTAAGACTAAAGCATATACTACAATGCTAAAGTTAAGGTATCTTAGATAAAGAATTATCTAAGATATGTTAGTCATGACATGTCCATGACTTACCTTTTGTCACCAACTAAAGATGGCAACTGTATTAACTTATAAAGGTAAACAGTGGAATAAAGTATGGTCAACTACATGGCTTTTGAGAAAACGCTATGCAGTATCTCAAAGGTCTGCAGCGGAGTGTCAGGGAGACCATACTTATGTCCACTGGATAATAGTAGTGTCTTCCGAAGGTAAGTTGGCTTCGGAAGAACAAGTTCTTCCAAAGCCACTTATACTTCGAAAGAGGCTTCTATACTTCCGAGGCTTGAGGACTTCTTTCATACTTCGGAAGTTGACTTCTGATCTATCAGTCTAAGTCTTGATCTTCGGAAGTAAATACTTTGTCTTCGGAAGTTGGAGTTTTCCTTCGGAAGTTAGTTTTACACTTTGTCTTCGGAAGAGCTCCTTTTTCCTTTGGAAGTTCCACACTTAGCTTCGGAAGTCCTTTATTAGTTGTACCAAAATAGTCTAAGTGATTTGGTTTTGGTTGCACCAGCCTTTCTAGATCCAACAAACTCCCCCTAGGCTGATGCTACCAAAACATCACTTGTTTCTGCTTCTCAAAGCTTTCAACACCAGGGACAAAAGATATTTGTCTGTTTCTTTGTTCTTCCCTGAAGTGGTGCTGAGAAGCTTGTACAAGTCATTAGTTGATAGGAGATCCAGTCTATCACTCTGAATTACATGTACCCTCTTTTGCGTCCCCCTGAAAAGAGTTAGTTGACGGGAGTTATAGTCATACTCCCATCTAACTATTGATTCAAGTTCAGGACCTTCAACCATTTGTAGAAAGGCTTTGCCTTTGGTTGTTGATCCCTTCCTTTTCTCCTCCTCTCTCAGTTTCAACTCTTCTTCAACCTTGGTCCTAGCAGTTAGCTCGGCCATATGAAGACTGCCTAGATGATTTCTGATATGAGAAGCTACATCAGAGTTTGAAGGGTTGGAGAATGGCTTCTCTGCTAACTCAGCAATATCAAATCTGCTTAAGTGTAGCAGAGATGAGGCACTTAGCCTTTTGAGCTCTCTATTCTCTCTTTCAACAACAAAGTTGCGAGAAGAGTTTTCGAACCCCCACTGGATCATCTTCTTCCTAGGTGCAAGAGGTTGTCTTGGCACCCGGTCACCTTTCTTGGTATCCAGCAGAGTCACCAGCCTTCTCCTTAACTTCTTTTCTTCCTCATTCAAAGTGTCTGAATTGAGGCCAAGGAGATTTGCAGCTTGGTCCAATGTTTCTCTGGGCAGATCAAGAAATTGATCTCTAGTGAGGGAACATGAGGATCCATCAACATAAGTCAAATTGACTGAATCCTCCTCACAGGAGATGTCGCTCAGGGTTGTGAAATTTATGAGCTTTGTCTTGATTGCCTTGAATTCCTCTAAGGAGAGATGTTTAGAAGGCTGAGGGGATGGTTTAAGGGGTTGTTGGGTAGGTTGAGGTGTTTGGGTTCTGGCTAGTGTTTTAGGTTGGAGGATGGGTAGTTTAGGTGGTTGAGGTGAAGAGGTTGGTAGGGGTAATGGTGTAGGTTCAAGGGTGTATGGTTCAGTGGTTGGTTCAGTTTTGATGAGGAATGGAAAGGGAATTGGTTCAGGTTGTGATTGGGTTTGAAGTTGGGGTTGAGTAGTTGATTTGAAGATCATCCCCTGTCCCCTTCTGTACATCTCCTTCCTCTTCCCCGAGCAAATGTCAGCCTTTATGTCACTGACATGTCGCTGGAGGGTCCTTTCAGACATAGGACCCACCTGCCTGCCAGAGAAGCCATGAGCCCGGAGATAGCTCTTCATCCAGGCCTTCTCACCTATCTTCTTGGCAGCAGCTAGTCCTGCTTCCTCTTCCTTCTTCTTCTTCAGCATCAGCTTTTCCCTGGCAGCTTTCTTTCTCTCTTTCTCCATTTGATCTTGCTCTTTGTTGAAGAGCCATAAGATCGTATCATTGTTGTGTGGAGATAATTATAATAGAGAGAAACCTCTGGAGGTTAAGAAAGTTATCCTTTCCCTCCTGAGCTGCTGATCAGCTTCTCTTTCTTTCCTCTCCCTTTCTTCCTCTAAGGCCAACCTTGCTGCCTCTTCTCTTTGCTGTTTTTGCAGCAAAGTTTCCTTTTCCAGCTCAGCTAACTCCTCTAGTGGTAGCAGGAGTACATCTTCACTCGCATCTCCTAGACTGACAAGTCTATCAATGATCTCTACTCTTCTTCTATTGTATACTGCCTCCTGGTTGGCTGCAGCTACTTTGCTACTGGCAACTAGCAGTTTTCCAGTTGGAAGTCTACCTTTTTGTTTGAGTTTTTCTAACCTTTCTTCCTCCTGAAGCTCTTCCTTAGTCATCTTCCTCTTTCCTTTGATGTCTTCGGAAGTGCTAGACTTTGGGGGTTCTTGGATGGAAGGTTCAGGTTGAGTAGTAAAGATGGAAGCTGGAGTTAATGCTGATGTTTGAGCTTGGGGTTGGGTGAGAAAATCATCCCTATTAACCTCAGATGCAAGTTCTAGGATTGCATCTGTGACTATTAGATCATCAGATAAGGAGAATAGTCCTTCCGCAGCTGCAATCTCAGCTTCGAAAGATTGAAATTGTTCTTCCGAGGCTTTGACTTGTGCTTCGGAAGTCTGTGAGAATGCACTATCTGTCCCAACTGTCTCAGTTGCTGGGCCATCAGTCCTTGTTTCCCCTTCAAAGTTAATCTCAGGTTCCACTTGGACCTTAGGTTGACCAACTTCCTCAATAGTGGTAGAAGGTGCATTTAACTTCTGAAGCTCTTGAGCTCTGAAGTAGATCACAGACAGATCAGGACTTGGCTGTTCAATTACAGATTCCAACAGGAACTTTTTGAAGAACCTATTGAGATCTTGGAGCATCCTTTGATCTATTTGAATTACAACTGGAGGAGGCTCAGGAAAAACTGAAGCTTGTTGCATAAGATATTTTGAGCTTAGGGAAGTGAGGGCTTGACTTTGTGGCTCCTCTTGTCTTTGGCTTTGTCCCTGAACACTCTCCCCCTTTTTGGTAGCATCATCCTGAGAGCTTGATGAGCTAGAGGAAGAGGTCAAAGAGACCTGAATTGGTACGTGCCTAACAGACCTCTCAATCTGTTTCTCAGCTAGTTTGGCCTTGAGATTTTCAATCTCAAGTTGCTGAGTTGCAGACCTATCTTCTAAAGTCCTAACCTTAGATTCAAGATTTGAGACTTTAGAAAGTAGGTCTTTAATGGTGAGTTGCAATCTTCCCTCATCTTCTTTTGAAGAATCACGGGGAGATGAGGTAACATACCTTGTATGTTCATCCTCACCACCAGATGTGGTTTCTTGGCGCCCAGGTTTCCCTTGCTCAATAATGTCTCTTTCAGAGTCATCAAAGGGCATAGTTGCCGTAGATTCAGTCTCAGTAATGTTACCACTGTTCTTAGGATCCCTTGAGGCTCCTTCAGTAGTGGCAACTGAATCTACATGAGTCCCCTCCACATCAGTGGGACTCACCTCAGTAAAGGTTCGCTGATGGGGGCTAGAGATAAGAGATCTCTCTGGGCTCTGTTGATCCTTGAGAGGGTGTTGTGGATCAACTTCATTGCCCTGAAGAGACATAATCTCTTCACCAGCTCCAATTAATAGGTCAGTAAAGGATATAGAAGTAAAACCTAGTGACCCGGGACTTTGATCAATGTCTAAAGGCATTGAGCCTGTGATGGGGTTGTCCCTTTTTGGCTGCTCAAGGGAGTACAAAGACTCTCTCTGAGGGTTTTCAGCTTGGGTTTCGGGCTCATGGGTCTGAGACTGAGGAGACTCAAGACCCATATTGAGGTCAATTGTGAAGGATGGTTGGACCTCAGGCTGAGTGGGAGCCCATTGTTCCACTCTAGCCTTTTTGGATAGAACAGGAGGAGCTTGTTCAATCAGAGAAGATTGAACACGGGTTCGTTTGGGGCATCTTTGATAAGTGATGGTAATGGGGGGCAGAAGGTAGATTTGGCAAAGTGAGGGCAGTTGCTGGTGTGGGTTCATCACCTGTGGGGTTAACAGGGATGTCACCAGGAGCCATTGGCTCAATCATACCTGGAAGAAGTGCAGTATCTCTTCCGGTGAAGTTGGTGGACACTCTCTTCAAAGTTTTGAAGATGGTCGGCCTCATTTGAGGAAAAATCAGAGCAGCTGCATAGACAAGCTTGCTCTGGTCCAGCTCACAATTGATTATGTGCTGGAGAAACCTGGGATACATGAAGAATGTGTCCCGTTGAAGGTTTCCCATGATATTGGTCAGCACAAATCTTGAGTAGTTGAAGCGGAGGCTTCTCACCAAACCATGAACTAGGCACCCAAGTTCATATGGGATTTGATCCCATCCCCCAGATTTGTTGGACAAGCAGTGAAGAACTACATGCAGCAGGAACTTCCAGTTGTAAGAGAAGTTGAATTTGTAGATGGTTGACCTATTAACAACTCCACCATATCCCATTTGGATATAAGTGTTGTCCAAATTTGCTTTGGGGAATTCTGTAGGAGCGCCCTCATCAAGAAGCTCTAGATGCTCCCTGATGATTTGTTCAAAAATGACCAACTCCTTTCCACAGGTGCTCGATTTAATGACACGAACCCCATTTAGGGTTTCAATTTGAGCGTTTGCCCAAAATTCAGACATATGATTTGAGTAAACCGTAGGGTTAACAGTTAGGGTAGTGTAGTAAGAAGATTGGGTTAGAAAGGAGATGATATCTGAGAAGTCAGCATCCCTTGAAGAGTCAAGGAGTGCGACTTGGTTGTGCTGAGGGTTAAGTGCCATTTGAGAAAGTTGCAAGAAGATAGTTCAGAATTGGGTAAACTGAAGATGAAGAAAGCTTTTATGGCAGTAATTTTGGTAAAAAGGATGAAATTGATTAGCCGTAGGTATTTAAACGGGTGGAATGGCGGTTTAAAGGGGGTTTGGATAAGTTGATGGGAGGTTTCAGTGGATGATGTGACATGTGCAGTAAGGTTAGTCCATTTACATAATCCTACATCATTAATCTTTACTTTTTACAGAGTGGGGCCCAAAAGATTTCCGTTACATAGTAAAATCTTTCTTCCGAGTATAAAGCATTTCCGAAGGTAATGTTCTTCCGAAGGCAAATTTACTTCCGAAGGTAAAGTTTTTACTTCAGAGAGTATATATTGCTTTCCGAATGGAGAATGTTACAAGCGTCGGAAGTAGATCTGATATTAAATCAATCGCTTCTTCCGAGACTTAAAAACTCTTCCGAGAAGAAAATTATCCTGGGAGGAATTTGCTTCGGAAGATATGGAAAATATCTTCCGAGGGTTAATTCCTCTTCGGAAGAATTCATACTTGGATAAAATTTTAGAGAAAGACCTTTTATAACAGGGCTTAAATTATTTTGACATAAAACTTCACACATTAAAAAAAATTTCAAATGAGATAGACTAATCAATGTTTATCATCCCAATAGCTGTAATGAGATATTTGAATCTTTGTTCATCAAAGGCTTTGGTGAACAAGTCAGCATATTGTTCATTTGAATCAACTTTGATTGGCTTGATAAGATTTTTCTCATGAATATCTCTAATGAAATGATACCCGATATCGATGTGTTTAGTTTTGGAGTGCTTTACTGGATTTTGAGTAATGGAGATAGCACTGTTGTTGTCAATGTGGATAGGAGTGCTCATGAAGTTGAATCCGTAGTCTATCATCTGGTTTTGAATCCACAGCAGCTGAGCACAGCAACTAGCAGCAGCAATGTATTCAGCTTCAGCAGTTGATGTAGAGACACATGATTGCTTCTTACATTGCCATGAGATGATCCTTCCACCAAGAAATTGACATCCACCAGATGTTGATTTCTTGTTGATATTGCAGCCACCATAATCACTGTCAGAGTAACCATAGAGATTGAAATCACTATTTCTTGGATACCAGAGACCTAGTTTAGGTGCTCCTTTAAGGTATCTAAGGATTCTCTTGGCAACAACTAGGTGAGACACCTTTGGAGCAGCCTGATATCTTGCACAAATACAAGTTGCAAACATGATATCGGGTCTACTTGCTGTGAGATACATCAAAGAACCAATAATTGCTCTATACTGATGTTGATCAGTATCCTCGCCCTCAGAGTCAGGGCAGAGATTGTGGTTTCTGGGTATAGGTGTTTTTGCTGCCTTACAATCTTTCATATCAAATCTTTCTAATATGTTATTGACATACTTAGATTGACTGATGAAAAACCCTTCCTTCATTTGCTTCACCTGAATTCGAAGGAAAAGTCCATTTTTCCCATGGAACTCATCTCAAACTTCTTTTTCATGATGCTCTCTAAGTCTTTACACATTTGGGCATTTGAGGAACCAAATATGATGTCATCAACATAGACTTGAACTAGCAAAATGTCTTTCCCAGACTTTCTGATGAAGAGAGTCTTGTCAATGGTACCTCTAGTATAACCGTTCTTCAGAAGAAATTGAGACAATGTCTCATACCACAGCCTAGGTGCTTGGTGCATCCCATATAGAGCTTTATCCAACTTGCACACATAGTTTGGGTGCTGTGGGTCTTCAAATCCTGGAGGCTGGCATACGTAGACTTCCCTATCTGTATCCCCATATAGAAAGGCACACTTGACATCAAGCTGGTAGACAGTGAAATTCTTGGATGCAGCATAAGCAAGGAAGATCCTAACTGCCTCAAGTCTTGCAACAGGTGCAAAGACATCAGTATAATCAATTCCTTCCTCTTGAGTGTATCCTTGAACCACCAGTCTTGCCTTGTTCTTGATAATCAAGCCTCTGTCATCTCTTTTGTTTCTGAATACCCACTTGGTGCCTATAGGTACTTGACCAGATGGTAGCGGACATAGGTTCCAAACCTTTTGTCTTTTGAATTGAAGTAGCTCCTCTTGCATTGATTCAACCCAGCTACTATCTTTCAAGGCATCTTCCACCTTCTTGGGTTCCATTTGGGATAAGAAACATGAGTACAAGCAGACATTTTCATTGTGAGTTTGTCCCCTTGTTCTCACACCCTCAGAGACTTCCCCTATGATGTTTTCAGCTGGATGAGTATTGTGAATTCTAAGTCTTGGAATCACCTCCAGTTGCAAAGACAAGTCCAAGTTGGACATATTTTGCTCCGGAGCTTGAATACTTGGTCCAGCTATTGTTTCAATCTCATTCAATGAGGACTGATTGAATGAAAGAGAAACATCATCATTTCTTTGCTGTGAAGCATCATTAACAGTTCCATGTTCCTTCAAAATGTTGCTTCCATCAGCTTGGTGTTGTGCAGGATCACCTGAGGAGACTTAAAGATCATCAGGTGAATCCCTTGTTGAAGTTCCACTATTTCTTGAAATGGTTATGCTGTCAGATCTTTCAATAGTGGGAACTTGATTTATTGTTGCTCTTGGAGAACTTGAGCACCTGTTCCAGCTGAAACATTCTCACAAGATGGTTTAGAATAGTTTAAAAACAATTCTAAATCAAAAATATTGGAGGATTCCTCAAATTGTTGTTTTTTAATATTATAAACCCTGTATGCTTTAGAATAGGAGGAATATCCAACAAAGATAGCATCATCTAACTTTTCAGCAAATTTTGCCAAATTGTCTTTTGTGTTAAGTATGGTACACCTGCTGCCAAAGGACCTTAGAAAGCCAATGAACGGTGGCCTCTTGTTCCATAACTTATAAGGGGTCTTTCCATGTGGCTTTACTACAAGAACTCTGTTCTGCACATAGCATGCAGTGCTGACTGCCTCTGTCCAGAATGTTAGAGGCAGCTTTGAATCAGCTAACATAGTCCGAGCAGCCTCAATAAGTGTCCTATTTCTCCTCTCAGCAACACCATTTGTTGAGGAGTTCTAGGAGCACTGTATTGTCTGGCAATCCCTTTTGAGTTACAAAATGAGTCAAGAACAAAGTTTTTAAACTCAGTCCCTTGATCACTTCTAATTATTTTAACCTTGTGATCAACTTGATTTTCTATTTTAAGAATAAAAGATTTTAAAGTTTCAGCAGTTTCATCTTTAGTTCTTAAAAAGAATACCCATGTAAATCTAGTAAAATCATCAACTACCACAAGGCAATATGATTTCCTTCCAATGCTCATTATACTTGTGGGACCAAATAGATCCATGTGCAATAAGTGTAATGGAGTAGTGATAGAGTTAACAACTTTGGATTTATGAGAAGACCTGTGTTGTTTCCCTTTCAGGCAAGCAACACAGTTATCTTTGCAGAAAAGAGTCTTATCAATGGTACCTCTAGTGTAACCATTCTTCAGGAGAAACTGAGACAATGTCTCATACCACAGCCTAGGTGCTTGGTGCAGCCCATATAGAGCTTTATCCAATTTGCACACATAGTTGGGATGTTGTGGATCTTCAAATCCCGGAGGTTGGCATACATAGACTTCCCTATCTATATCCCCATATAGAAAGGCACACTTGACATCAAGCTGGTAGACAGTGAAATTCTTGGATGCAGCATAAGCAAGGAAGATCCTAACTGCCTCAAGTCTTGCAACAGGTGCAAAGACATTAGTATAATCGATTCCCTCCTCTTGAGTGTATCCTTGAACCACCAATCTTGCTTTGTTCTTGATAATCAAGCCTCTATAATCTCTCTTGTTTCTGAAAACCCATTTAGTGCATATAGGTACTTGACCAGATGGTAGCGGACATAGGTTCCAAACCTTTTGTCTTTTGAATTGAAGCAGCTCCTCTTGCATTGATTCAACCTAGCTACTATCTTTCAAGGCATCTTCCACCTTCTTGGGTTCAATTTGGGATAAAAAGCATGAGTACAAGCAGACATTCCCATTGTGAGTTTGTCCTTTTGTTCTCACGCCTTCAGAGACTTCCCCTATGATGTTCTCAGCTGGATGAGTGTTGTGAATCCTAAGTCTAGGAATTACCTCCAATTGCATAGATAAATCCAAATTGTACATATTTTGCTCAGGAGCTTGAACACTTGGTCCAGCTGCTGTTTCAAACTCATTCAATGAGGACTGATTGAATGAAAAAGAAACATCATCATTTGTTTGTTATGAAGCAGCATTAAAAGTTGCATGTTCCTTCAAGATGTTGCTTTCTTCAGCTTGGTGTTGTGCATGGTCACCTGAAGAGGTTTGAGAGTCAACAGGTGAACCGCTTATTGAAGCTCCACTATCTCTTGAGATGGTTATACTATCAGATCTGCCAATAGTGGGAACTTGATTTGTTGCAGCTCTTGAAGAATTTGGCATAGGTCTGGGAAGCTCAAACAGTTGATCATCATCAGAATCACTTTGAGCACCTATTCCAGCTCAAACATTCTCACAAGATGGTTTAGAATAGTTTGGAAACAATTCTAAATCAAATATATGATCAGGTCCATTTCCCCTAACACAAGGAGTGTGCTCATTAACTATAATATTGAAAGATTCCTCAAATTGTTGATTTTTTAATGTTATAAACTCTATAAGCTTTAAAGTTAGAGGAATATCTAACAAAGATGGCATCATCCGACTTTTCTGCAAATATTGCCAAATTGTCTTTTGTGTTAAGTATGGTACACCTGCTGCCAAATGACCTTAGAAAGCCAATGAACGGTGGCCTCTTGTTCCATAGCTCATAAGGGGTTTTTCCATGTGGCTTTACTACAAGGACCCTGTTCTGCACATAGCATGCAGTGTTTACTGCCTCTACCCAGAATGTTAGAGGTAGCTTTGAATCAGCTAACATAGTCCGAGCAGCCTCAGTAAGTGTCCTATTCCTCCTCTCAGCAACACCATTTTGTTGAGGAGTTCTAGGAGCACTATATTGTCTGGCAATTCCTTTTGAGTTACAAAATGAGTCAAGAACGTGGTTCTTAAACTCAGTCCCTTGATCATTTCTAATAATTTTAACCTTGTGATCAATTTGATTTTCTATTTTAAGAATAAAAGATTTCAAAGTTTCAGCAGTTTCATCTTTGGTTCTTAATAAGAATACCCATGTAAATCTAGTAAAATCATCAACAATCACAAGGCAATACGATTTCCTTCCAATGCTCATTATACTTGTGGGACCAAATAGATCCATGTGCAATAAGTGTAATGGAGTGGTGATGGAGCTAACAACTTTGGATTTATGAGATGCCCTATGTTGCTTCCCTTTCAGGCATGCAACACAGTTATCTTTGCAAAACAATTCCTTTTTAGGAAAACCATGTACCAAGTTATTTTTAGCCAATTTATTCATTGTCTTAAAATTTACATGACACATTCGTTTATGCCATAGTGTTGACTCATCACCATTAATTTTGGAAAGAAAGCATGATACTTCTCCCATTGGGGAAGCATTGTTCATATCCAGCTTGTACATATCCCCTTTCCTGGGAGATCTAAGAAGCACCAATTCCTGAGGAATTGTCATCCCAGGTTTGAGGATTATGCACTCATGTTCTGTAAAGAGCATTTGATGCTTTTGATCACAGAACTGAGAAACACTTAACAGGTTGTGTTCAAGCTGTTTGACAAAGTTAACTTTGTCGACCTTTAATTTTCCATTGGATATACTTCCTCTGTCAGAAATATATCCTCCGGCCTCACCTCCAAACTGGACAGGACCTCCATCATAATGTTGAAATTATTGAAGGAGAGATCTGTTCCCTGTCATGTGCCCGGAGCATCCACTATCCACAATCCAAACATTGTTATTCTTGTCATATGGATGTCCCTGCACATAAGATGAGATGATTAGTTTTGATTGGAAACCCAAGCCTTGTTGGTCTTAGGTTCTTCCAATGATAGTGACATAATTGAACCAAAATTTATGCATGGGGGTTCAATGGATGTCTTTGAAGAAGAGGTTTGGGCTACAGCATCTTCCTTGATCTTCCATTCCATCCCTTGGTTGATCATGGAGGATGAGCTTGTTGAAGCTTTTGCAGCTTGGCATTCTTCCGAAGCTTCTTTCTTTTCAGAAGAAGCCTTCAGCACCTTTTCTTCCGAAGCAGTCTTCTTCTGGGATGGTCTCAAGGGGACTCTTTTATTCTTTTGAGTCTTGATAGCTTTAGGTTCCGAAGCCTTTTTCCTTTCGGAAGAAGGACCTTCTTCCGAAAGCAACCTTGCTTCAAAAACAAGCTTTCCCTTTTTCATCACTTGAACCATTTGATATGGTCCAAATGAGAAACCTTCCCTGACTCCTTCCTTTTTAACATTATTTGCATAATGTGTGCTAGCAGGATTGTAGTAATAATCTTTGGCCATGTGGTTTTTCAGACCACACATTATGCATGCAATGTTAATCTTTTGAGAATTTGAGGATTGCTGTTTCTTGTTCTTTTTCTCTTCATCAGCAACCTTTCCCTTTAACTTTTGATCCTTTGGTAGGGCAGGAGTGCTAATACTACACCCCTTTCCTAAATCAGAGTTTCCAACCACCTGGAATCCAGCAGATGAATACACCCTTTTGCTTTGGGTCTATCTTCAGCTTAGACTCAGCCACTTTCTTGGCAGTTCTTCTGGCTGCCTTAGCTCTGCTTCTTTTGGCTCTGGTGGTCCGGGATTGATCATCATTGGTAGGAGAGGGTATAATTACCTGGTTCTTCCCTGTGATGCTCTTTATGGTTGCATCATTATTTGACTCATGAGAAGGTGGGTCAGCAGATGGAACCTCTTGCTCTTCAGTACCACACCTTGGTTGTCTTATAGAATCATAGGAGTGTGGTGGAGCAATTTCATTGGTTCCCAACCCACTTTTGTTTTGGTAACAAAGTTTTGAGTGAGAGGATGATGCAAGAATGGCTTAGAAGTTTTGCTCGGAAATAGCATACTTCCTGGATTGAGCCTCAGCTGTGACAAGCTGGGCTTGAGCCTCAGTCAATTTGGATATTAAATCCTTTATTTGAGTCTTATAGTTTGTGTGTTTGTGTTTTAATAGGGACACAGTTTTCTCTAAGTCCTTAATATTTCTTTGATAGTCAGATTCAGCCCTTTTAAAATCAGATTTTAAAACATTTAAAGAATCAATATCGGATTTAATCTCCATATTGTAGTCCTAATACAATTTAACCTTAGCAATACACACAAGTACAGAGATGTTCATATACCTTATTTTCATCTGTTCCGGCAATGAGTGCTTGAGCAGGAGTCACATCTTGTACCATAAAGCTCCAGTCAACTTCTTAAGCCATTGCAGCTGTTTCTGTTGACTTTCCGATGGGCTTTGGTGTAGAGGGATGTGTGGAGGCCTGTGGGGTTCTCGGATCAGACTTGGGAGCCTTGCATTCCCTTGCAAAATGACCAAGTTGGTTACAATTGTGTAAGGCCCCGATCCCGGGACGCCTACAGTTGGGCATTCATCGCGCTCAAAACATATATTTGCATTTTCCTTTCATAAATAGTTGCAGCGGAAACATTAAAACTTAATATCATTTCATCAAAATACTCTTGTACATCAGTACAATCGTTTCTTGTTACATTATCATATTACATTTATTACAAAAGTATTAAACATAGAGATGCCATCCAAAATACGCTGAGTAGCCGCCCCGTGCCATCCTCAGCAACATACCTGCCAACTGGAAACACATCAAAGTCAGCGTTGCTGAGTGAGTTCTAGTTTTATCATAAAACATACTTTACTTTCATAAAACCGTTCTTTACTTTCTTTATAAAAACATCCGTTACATACATGCGTTCACACATCATACGTACATACAGATAATAACATTATTATCTTCATCATTACGTTCGTTACATTCATCATTATCTTTCACTTCTTTCTAGATCCTGTCAGACTTTACCCTCTTCATGGCACACAGCCACGATTACTGAGGTCGAACGACAAGGATCCCGTTTCATACATTATTAGGATCATTCGTTAACGTTCACTTCGTACATTCATTCTCTCATTCATCTCTTTACTCATTACCCTTCCTTACTCGAATCTTGTCTTATGCAATATCCCCGACTCATGCTCGAAAGCTGATGCTGTGCCGGGACCTGCTCGCAAGCCCCCGACTCATGTCCGAAGACTGACACAACACCGGGATACGCGACAAAGATCCCATACGAGTCAATCACAGGGATTGAACTCCATCCGAGGCTGTTGCAACACCAAGTCGCTCACCTCAATAGCCATCTCAATGAATGTACGCTATCCGAGTCTTTTGCACCCCTAGGGTTGCTCACCTCATTGCCCATCACGATAGCAAGCTATCCGAGTCTTTTGCAACAACAAGGTTGCTCACCCCAAGGCAACATCACGATAGCACATACTCGAGTCTTTTGCAACGACCGGGTTGCTCACCTCATACATATGCATGGCTTCATGCTACACCCCCGGAGTTATGCGTAACCCGGGTAACCATCATACATTACACCCCCAACATTATGGGTACTACACCCCCACCGAAGTGGGTACATCACCCCCATCAAAATGGGTACATCACCCCCATCAAAATGGGTACATCACCCCCATCAAAATGGGTACATCACCCCCATCAGAATGGGTACATCATCGAAGGTCAGCCACAAAGACTGGAACCCCTGCGTGCACACTATAGACTAGCTGAACCTCTCACGGTTGAGCTCAAGGCATTAGAGCCGTGCACTTCACTTCGCTTCACTTACATACCTCACATGATTTCATTCATTCATTAATGCATGCATTCATTCGTTACGTTCCTCTTTTCTTTATCTTTCACTTTACGTTACATAATACTTTCATTTCATTCATTAACGTTCAACGCAAAGACATAGAAAGATAATCATACATAGCAAGGAACACAACATAAACATAAACATACGGCATCATCATACATACGCATCAATCATACATCACATCACGCACATCAAACATACTATGCATCACACGCACCGTCGTGCCTAACATAACACATAACATCATGCATATTACCATCATCTCCATCAACATCCACCTCATAAGCTCATCATCCTACGTTACCTTATACCATCCATGCCCTTCACATCGTCGAGTAATTCCATCTCGTTTATCATTTCTGAACACTTAGGCGAATGGGCATCTATGCGAATGGACCCTATGCGAATGGACTATGGGCGAATGGACCCCTATGCGAATGGACTCTCAGTCGCATAACTCTCATGCGTATGGCCTTCAGTCGCATGACTTCAGGCGTATGGGCTTCAGTCGCATACTCTTCATACGAATGAACCTCAGTCGCATGGCCTCCAGGCGCATGGACTTCAGTCGCATAACCTCCGTGCGAATGAACCTCAGTCGCACCATCTCTCAATCGTATGACTCCCAAGCACATGAACTCCAATCGCATGACCATCATGCGTATGGACCTCAGTCGCATAGCAAGCGTGCGTATGGACCTCAGTCGCACTTCAATCGGCCGAATGGCCTCCAGTCGCCCTCCAGTCGGTCGCCTAGCCCTAGCTGGTGCAGAGTGCAGTTAGGTCGACTGCAGCCGCGGGTTTTCGACCTCCAACCCCTTCCAAACCTCTTTTAAGCTCAAATCAACCCTTCTAAAGGTTAGGGAAACATACCATGACCTCATACAAGCATAACCAAGTAAGAAATTGAGCTTCTAACGCATCATACACATACATACATACACCCAAACGGGTTTTCACCCAAAAACTCGAAAATAGGTTTTTTGGACGTGTTCCAGCCCCAAAATCAGTTGAAAACGTGTAAAAGAGGGGTCCTAGAACTCACCTTAACGATCCCGTCGAATAGAGCTTCGATTTGACTCGCTCCACGTCGATTTTGGCTACTCGAACCAACCCGGGCCAACACTTCTTCTCTTTTCTCTTCTTTCCCTCTTCTCCTCCCTTGGCTGAAAAATGGGGAGAATGGGAGTGCCTCCTCCCTTTTATACTCCCTTGCATCGAAGTTTCTCTCGTTGGCGGGTATGGTCCCTCGACTTTGGACTTTATTTCTTTTTCTTCTCTCGTCGGCTACAAAGGAAATTTCCGGGTGTTACAAGTCCACCCCCCTTAAATGGGTTTCGTCCCCGAAACCTATCATTCCTTAGACCGTCGCAAGCAATTCTGTCTCATCTATTCTCCAGTCTCCCACCTAGAGTTCAATCGGTCTACGTCGTTTATCAACATACGACCTCTGGTTTGTCTCGGACTGCTTTCCCCCAGGGCTTTGATCCCTTCGAACTTCTCAGTCGTAGCCTCAGTCGCCTCAATATTTCCCAAACGTCGTTTGGTGCTCGGCCTTCACTTGTAGACAAGTAAGGCATCTACTCACTTACTCCATCATGTCGCGCTTCGTGCACCTTCCCGCCATTGCCATCGAAATCACCTTCGGATTCGTCGTGACTCAATCACCTTAAGCCATCACCATGATCCCCTTAGATGCTATCAACCGCATCGTCTTTTTGCAACACATAGTGTTCGCTCCGTAGTCCACTAAACACTCCATTCTTAGGGCTACATCGAATGGCGTATTTATATTCTTACCACTAACAGGCCATTTAGCACAGAAAGCAGCAGGAATAAAACTTTTACTAACGCCAACATTAAATAACACAAGCCAAGAATCTATTTACTAGGAACATACCTGACATAACATCGAAGTCCGTCCTAGCTTCCTCCGATCTTCTTCACCCCCGAGCCTCCAGCCCTTTGCTTCCTACAGTCCCTGCTCTTATGACCTTCCTCACCACAAGAATAACACTTCCCCATACCGCAGTTCTTCGCTACATGTCCGGTCCTTCCACAACGAAAGCAGGCATCAGTCCCCAATCTACATTCCCCGAGGTGCCTGTGTCCACACTTGTCACACCTTTCCGAACCCACATCATCCATGACCACTCGCTGGTCATCCACCCATGCACCTTTGTTACTTGGAGCGGCTCCGTCGTGTCCCACTCGCTTCCCGTTCCAATCCCGATCACCATCTCCTTTCTTGCTACCTTCTGTCACCACCATCAATCTTTCATCGTATAATCTTCCCGCTAAATCAACCGCCGACCTAAACGTGCTCGGTCGGGCAGCAATCATGTGCCTACGAATGTCCGCTGGCAAGCCATGAATATACCTCTTGATCTTTCGCGAAAGAGGTGTCACCTGATCCGGCACCAGTCGTGCCATTTCGTTGAACTTGGTGGTGTATTGCTGATGCGTCATTGTTCCCGCCTCCAGCTGTAGGAACTCTCTTTCAACTTTATCCATCTCACGGTGAGGACAGAACTCCTCAATCACCAGCCTCTTCAACTCTGGCCATCTCATCCTTCCGATAGCTCTGCTTCCCTCAACTTGGACTATGTTGTCCCACCAGCACAAAGCTGAGTCCACGAAAGAGTGGGTAGCAAATTTGACTTTCTGATCTTCTCGGCACTCGCTGATGTTTAAGACAGCTTCCATCTCTCTCACCCATCGGTGAGCAGCAGCAGCAGTGCCATTGCCATCAAAAGTAGGGGGCTTGCATCGTTGAAACGCCCCATAGTTACAGCCTCGTGCCGCCTCCGGCGTAGGCTCTTCCTCTTCTTCTTCCCCTTCGTCATCGGAGAGAACCGTTTCAGTCTCGGGTCGTCTCCTTTCGCCCGAAGGTCTACCCCTTTCCCTTCTCTCCTCATCTCTAACAGCCTTTATAACTTCGGTCACCACCGACGGTAGAATCGTCTGCATGACCTGATGCACTTCCTCCACGACCGCCTCTCTCATCGAGGCCCTCTGATTAGCATTCTCATCACCGCCCTCAGGATGAGGGGTCACATGTTCTTCATGAACTACCCTTTCGGCCCTTGCCCTTCCTCTTGTGACCCGTGGTTCAGCACCACGTCCACCATCACCTCCACCACGAGAAGCTTTCGAAGATCTTCCACCAGCCATCCTCTAAACACACTGAAAGATTCAAACACTAACACGGTCATTCAAGGAACAGCTCAGTTTATGTCAAGTATAGTAAGTCCTAATTACAGTGGCCAGTTGTGATTAGCCACTTACTTTACTCTTCATACTCCGAGCATTACCTATCCTGACTACATCAGTATCTAAATCTACCAGTAACACATAAACCATATAACATGCGCACGTAAGACCGGTTAACTTTACAAAAACATACCTGATGGCACGCAGCTACTCAGATTGGCATCCCATTCCCTTTCCGTCCCATTCTCAGTTTAAGATTAGGTTTTGAAAATATTTACCCAATTCACTTAAACTTTGGCTCTGATACCAACTTGTAAGGCCCCGATCCCGGGACGCCTACAGTTGGGCATTCATCGCGCTCAAAACATATATTTGCATTTTCCTTTCATAAATAGTTGCAGCGGAAACATTAAAACTTAATATCATTTCATCAAAATACTCTTGTACATCAGTACAATCGTTTCTTGTTACATTATCATATTACATTTATTACAAAAGCATTAAACATAGAGATGCCATCCAAAATACGCTGAGTAGCCACCCCGTGCCATCCTCAGCAACATACCTGCCAACTGGAAACACATCAAAGTCAGCGTTGCTGAGTGAGTTCTAGTTTTATCATAAAACATACTTTACTTTCATAAAACCGTTCTTTACTTTCTTTATAAAAACATCCGTTACATACATGCGTTCACACATCATACGTACATACAGATAATAACATTATTATCTTCATCATTACGTTCGTTACATTCATCATTATCTTTCACTTCTTTCTAGATCCTGTCAGACTTTACCCTCTTCATGGCACACAGCCACGATTACTGAGGTCGAACGACAAGGATCCCGTTTCATACATTATTAGGATCATTCGTTAACGTTCACTTCGTACATTCATTCTCTCATTCATCTCTTTACTCATTACCCTTCCTTACTCGAATCTTGTCTTATGCAATATCCCCGACTCATGCTCGAAAGCTGATGCTGTGCCGGGACCTGCTCGCAAGCCCCCGACTCATGTCCGAAGACTGACACAACACCGGGATACGCGACAAAGATCCCATACGAGTCAATCACAGGGATTGAACTCCATCCGAGGCTGTTGCAACACCAAGTCGCTCACCTCAATAGCCATCTCAATGAATGTACGCTATCCGAGTCTTTTGCACCCCTAGGGTTGCTCACCTCATTGCCCATCACGATAGCAAGCTATCCGAGTCTTTTGCAACAACAAGGTTGCTCACCCCAAGGCAACATCACGATAGCACATACTCGAGTCTTTTGCAACGACCGGGTTGCTCACCTCATACATATGCATGGCTTCATGCTACACCCCCGGAGTTATGCGTAACCCGGGTAACCATCATACATTACACCCCCAACATTATGGGTACTACACCCCCACCGAAGTGGGTACATCACCCCCATCAAAATGGGTACATCACCCCCATCAAAATGGGTACATCACCCCCATCAAAATGGGTACATCACCCCCATCAGAATGGGTACATCATCGAAGGTCAGCCACAAAGACTGGAACCCCTGCGTGCACACTATAGACTAGCTGAACCTCTCACGGTTGAGCTCAAGGCATTAGAGCCGTGCACTTCACTTCGCTTCACTTACATACCTCACATGATTTCATTCATTCATTAATGCATGCATTCATTCGTTACGTTCCTCTTTTCTTTATCTTTCACTTTACGTTACATAATACTTTCATTTCATTCATTAACGTTCAACGCAAAGACATAGAAAGATAATCATACATAGCAAGGAACACAACATAAACATAAACATACGGCATCATCATACATACGCATCAATCATACATCACATCACGCACATCAAACATACTATGCATCACACGCACCGTCGTGCCTAACATAACACATAACATCATGCATATTACCATCATCTCCATCAACATCCACCTCATAAGCTCATCATCCTACGTTACCTTATACCATCCATGCCCTTCACATCGTCGAGTAATTCCATCTCGTTTATCATTTCTGAACACTTAGGCGAATGGGCATCTATGCGAATGGACCCTATGCGAATGGACTATGGGCGAATGGACCCCTATGCGAATGGACTCTCAGTCGCATAACTCTCATGCGTATGGCCTTCAGTCGCATGACTTCAGGCGTATGGGCTTCAGTCGCATACTCTTCATACGAATGAACCTCAGTCGCATGGCCTCCAGGCGCATGGACTTCAGTCGCATAACCTCCGTGCGAATGAACCTCAGTCGCACCATCTCTCAATCGTATGACTCCCAAGCACATGAACTCCAATCGCATGACCATCATGCGTATGGACCTCAGTCGCATAGCAAGCGTGCGTATGGACCTCAGTCGCACTTCAATCGGCCGAATGGCCTCCAGTCGCCCTCCAGTCGGTCGCCTAGCCCTAGCTGGTGCAGAGTGCAGTTAGGTCGACTGCAGCCGCGGGTTTTCGACCTCCAACCCCTTCCAAACCTCTTTTAAGCTCAAATCAACCCTTCTAAAGGTTAGGGAAACATACCATGACCTCATACAAGCATAACCAAGCAAGAAATTGAGCTTCTAACGCATCATACACATACATACATACACCCAAACGGGTTTTCACCCAAAAACTCGAAAATAGGTTTTTTGGACGTGTTCCAGCCCCAAAATCAGTTGAAAACGTGTAAAAGAGGGGTCCTAGAACTCACCTTAACGATCCCGTCGAATAGAGCTTCGATTTGACTCGCTCCACGTCGATTTTGGCTACTCGAACCAACCCGGGCCAACACTTCTTCTCTTTTCTCTTCTTTCCCTCTTCTCCTCCCTTGGCTGAAAAATGGGGAGAATGGGAGTGCCTCCTCCCTTTTATACTCCCTTGCATCGAAGTTTCTCTCGTTGGCGGGTTTGGTCCCTCGACTTTGGACTTTATTTCTTTTTCTTCTCTCGTCGGCTACAAAGGAAATTTCCGGGTGTTACAAATTGTAACATTTGGCCTTGGTTTTGTCAAACCCAAATTTGCTATTGATTGGGTTCTGGGGAAATTGCCTTTCAGTTCTCTTAAAGAACTTCTTTGCTCTGTAGGTTAATAGAGCCATTTGTTGGACTATGTCCACGTATTCCACGTCATCTGGGTTGAAGCACTCCAGATCATCAAAGCAATATTGATAATCATTTGAGTGTCCACTTCTTGAGACAAAAGCACAGCTATCCTGAAAGGAACTTTGCTGAGCTTGTTGAGACCTTGGAGTCTCAGGAGATGTGATGTATGGCCCAGAAGAACAAGATGGCAGCTGGGTGTAAGTCAGGTATTATTGAGGCTGGGAGGGTCCTGAGCCTTCAGCAATCATTAAAGCGTTGCTAGCAGGAAGACTCAAGGGTCTGCTTGTCTGATGACCTCTCTTATTCTCCATTTCTAAACAGTATCCATCAAGGATGCCATAGAGTTCGGTCATGGTGAGTGTCTTCAGGTTCTATGTTCTCTTGATAGAGACACAGTAGAATGTCCACTCATTGGGTAATGCACTCATGAACTTTCTTGTAAGATCTCTAAGTTCATGAGCAATTCCCACAGACTGAAAGGAAGAAATGAGATCCATGTACCTGAAGTATTGCTGGCTAAGTGTCTCTCCAGCAACGTAGGTGAAGTTCTCGAACTGCTGCTTCAGTGAGTCCTTCTTGGAGTCATTTGAGCTAGAATACATTTGAGCAAGCGCATCAAACGGTTATTTGGCTGACTTGCAATGTTCAAACCCCACCATGATGGAGTTAGGAATTGCAGTCATGAGAACAGTCATAGCATTGCTATTAATGTCCAGCTTCTTCCGGTCCTCATCAGAATAATCTTCAACAGCTTTCTCAATCATGGCACCGTTTCCACCAGCTACCTTTGGCTTATACGGGCCATTGACAATAGATTGCCACATCTTGCTGTCTTGATACCTAATGAAGCCTTCCATTCGTCTGCTCCATGACCTGAAGTTTTCAGGGGTGATGATGGATGATTTGGTCATCGTCCCCATCTCTACTTCAGATTTGTTGAGGGCCATTTTGAGTGTGGTATAAAGAGGAGTGAAAAACAGGTTGATTAGGATGGTAAGATCTTACAATCAAGAGCCTAAAAAGCTCTGATACCAATTGCAGGATCGGGTATGTCACTTAAACACTTGGATTTCTCTCAAACTCACTTATATAACACTCAAATCAGATGAAGTAGAGTCTTTTATAAGAGTTGATAATAATATAATAAGTAGCAAAGAACACACAGAAATAATTTTCAAGGCACTTGTATATATTACTTCTCAACTCAAAGTATTACAAGACTCTTACAAGCATGGAACATGAGTTACAATGAGAAACTATATATACTAGATCCTACAGCCGGATATACTTTGATACCAGCTGGAAACATAAGACTAAAGCATATACTACAATGCTAAAGTTAAGGTATCTTAGATAAAGTATTATCTAAGATATGGTAGTCATGACATGTCCATGACTTACCTTTTCTCACCAACTAAAGATGGCAACTGTACTAACTTATAAAGGTAAACAGTGGAATAACGTATAGTCAACTACATGGCTTTTGAGAAAACGCCATGCAGTATCTCAGAGGTCTGCAGCGGAGTGTCAGGGAGACCATACTTATATCCATTGGATAATAGTAGTGTCTTCCGAAGGTAAGTTGGCTTCGGAAGAACAATTTCTTCCAAAGCCACTTATACTTCGGAAGAGGCTTGTATACTTCCGAGGCTTGAGGACTTCTTTCATACTTCAGAAGTTGACTTCTGATCTATCACTCTAAGTCTTGATCTTCGGAAGTAAATACTTTGTCTTCGGAAGTTGGAGTTTTCCTTCGGAAGTAGTTTTACACTTTGTCTTCGGAAGAGTTCTTTTTCCTTCGGAAGTTCCACACTTAGCTTCGGAAGTCCTTTATTAGTTGTACCAAAATAGTCTAAGTGATTTGGTTTTGGTTGCACCAGTCTTTCTAGATCTAACACATTTTGTACATGTTCCCTTTCTTGGGGGCTCTGAGCAGGATGTGCTCATGAGGAATGACCATCTCGGGCATGAGAACAATACACTCAAAAGATTGTACCCAAGCCCCTTCCTGTAATGTAACCTCCTGCATCTCCTCCAAAAGCAACTGGTCCTCCATCAATTCTTTCAAACTTTTGGAGTAGTGACCTATTGCCTGTCATGTGCCCGAAACAACCATTGTCAATGATCCATACATTTCTGTTTGTCTTGAGCAGTTCCTGCACAAAAGAGATGGTTAGTTACATTTGCAAACCCAAACCTCATTGGTCTTGGGCTCGTCAAAAGAAGTTGAAGACAATGCAACAGTAATTGATCCTATAGTCATGCTAGAAGGATCATTTGCTGAAGTTGATGAAGAACTTTCAGCCACTTGGTCTTTCTTTGACTTCCACACCACCTTTAGAAGCTTAAACTTGACCTTCAATACTTTAAAGGTTTTGTTGACTTCGGAAGTTTTGATGACTGGACCTTCAGAAGATCTTGCTTTCACTGCAGTAGGCTTCAATGCTTCGGAAGTATTCCTTTCTTCCGAGACCAAATTTTCTTCCGAAGGCAATTTTCCACTTGTCTTCTTCTTCATTTTGGAGGTTCCGCAGGAAAGAGATTTTCCTTCCGAAGCTTGCTTCTTCTTCTCCAAACTCTTAGAAGTTTCTTTCTTGGTCATGTAGAGAGTACTCTTTGGATTGTAAACATAGTCCTTAGCAAGATGAGAAGTACTCCCACACATAACACAGTCCTTTTTCTTCCTTCTAGGAGTTTTGTTTTTTGTGAACAAGGCTGAACTTGATCACTTTCCTTCAACATCTTCATCTTTGCAGATGTTGTGGCAATTCTTGTAGGAATAGAACTATCTATGGAGCTGGATGGTTCAAGTTGTACAGCAATAGTGCACAACTGATCAACCTTCTTTTTTATGATGGGATGATTTGGACATGAATCAAAACTCTTGTTGATGGAGTTCAAGTTGGTGTCTTCAGCTTTCACCACTTCAAATCCTGCAGAAATGAAGACGTGTTTCCGTGCAGAGTTGAAGGTGGCCTTAATTTCTTGAGCCTTATTGTACTTTCTTTTGGCTTTCCTGATCACGTTCTTTCTCTTAGACTTGGTCATCCCAACAACTTTACTCTCCTCAGAGAGATAGAGGCCCTTCTTAGAATGCTCTTCTTCACTCTTCTCAGAGCCATTCTTCACCATCTCCTCTTCATCCTCTTCAGTCAAAGGGTCTATGAGAGGAAGCTCATCTTCATAAGTTCCACACCTAGGAGATCTTACAGACAAGATTATGTGAGGATGAGCTATCTTACTAGATCCCAGTCCCTGCTTATTTTGATAACAAACTTTTGCATGCAAGGATGAGGATATTATGTTCTTAAAGGTCTCTTCTTCAAGGACACATTTTTCTGCCTTGGCTTTGCTGATCACAAGCTCAGCCTGGCATTCAGTTAACTTAGTAATGAGGTATTTGATCTGAGTCCTGTAGTTTGTGTGCTCATGTTTAAGAGTTGAAATGGTTTTCTCTAAGTCCTCTATTTTTAGTTTATAATCATTTTCACCTCTCTTAAAATAAGCTTTTAAGATATTTAAGGACTCAAGATCAGATCTCATTTCTTAGTTATAGGACCTGTATTTATTAACTTTAGCAATACATTCAGGAGTACAAAAATGTTCCAATACCTTGGTTTCATCGTGGTCTGCCATGAGTGCTTAGTTTGGAGATGCATCTTCTACCTGAAAGCTCTAGTCAAAGCCTCCTTCTTCAACAACAACTGCAGCTTGCTGCTTTGGCTTCTCATTCTGGGGAGCTCTCTCAGTGTAGTTTGGTCTGGCTTGTGTTTGGCCATCATTTGTCCTTGGTGCCTTACACTCCCTTGCAAAGTGTCCCATCTGGTTACATTTGTAACACTTTACATTGCTTTTATCCAGCCCAAACTTTCCACTGGCTGCATTGCTGGGAAACTTCCTCCCTGTCCTCTTGTAGAACTTCTTGGCACTGTGAGTGAGAAGAGCCATCTGCTGGACTATCTCCATGTATTCCAGATCATCTGGATGGATACAGACCAAATCTTCAAGGGTGAAGAGAAAGTTGCATGTGGTTTCATCAGCTGAGACAAAGGCATGAGAAGAACTTGTCTCTTGGAAAGGACTTCCTTGAGTGTAGCTTTCTCTTGGAGTCTCTGGGAAGGTGATGAAAGGGCCCTTTTGTGAGTTGTCAGGGTAGCATATAAGATGATGTTGTGGTTCAATGCTTTCCCTTTCAACCACATGGAGGGTTGAACTCAGTTGATTGCTGGAGTTACCAGATGAGTTTTGCATATTCATCACCATCTGTAGCCACTAAGAATACCATACAACTTTGTGAGAGTAAGAGTTTTAAGGTTCTCAGTCCTCTTGATAACAACACAATAATGTGTCCATTGTCTAGGAAGAGAGGACATAAACTTCCTTACAATGTCCTTATTCTCAAGAGTTACTCCAACATCCATTAGAGTATCCATAATCTCAACATACCTGAAGTATTGTTGAGTCATGGTTTCACCTACCTTGAAGGTGAAGTTTTCAAATTGCTTCTTCAGGAGATCCTTCTTGTTCTCCTTTGCTTACCTCAGCTTCAGTGCTTCCCATAGTTGCTTGGCAGTTTTGCACTTCTTGAAGCCTCTGTAGATGGAGTTTGGAAGTGCAGTTTGAAGGGCTGTCATGGCTTTCCGATCAATCTCTATTCTCTTCCTATCTTCTTTAGAGTAATCAGCAACAGCCTTTAGAATCATACCACCACCAGTAGCAGAAGTGGTACTTGGTATGTAAGGTCCTTCAACAACAGAGTCCCACATCCTGGAGTCTTGAGACTTGATGAAGTCTTCCATTCTTTGACACCAAGTATCAATGTCTTCAGGAGTGATCAGTGGAGACTTTGTCATAGTCCCAGTTTCCATATCAGCTTTGGTAATTGCTGCCATTTGAGTTTTTAAGTATTTTGTGTGTGTGAGGGATCTTAAGATGGTGAGATCTTATATCAAGAGCCTGGAATGCTCTGATACCAAATGCAGGACCGGTGAAGGGTATGCAATTACAACACAACAACACAATAAAGATAGTTCCTTAGAACACTCAACAGATCAAATAGAGAACTGGTTAACTTATGTGAAAGATGCTAAGAACACAAGTAAAATGAGAGACAGAACAAGATAGCTAAAAACACAAGTATTTGGTTTTCAAGAATGTTGTATATTGCTTCTCAAGTTCTTTTACAAATGTTACAAAGCATAGATTAAAGTTACAAGTACTTGAGATACTTTATGCTACATCCTATAGCCGGCCATACTTTGAAGGCCAGCTGGATACATAAGACTAGACAACAACAAAATTAAATATAGAGTCAAAAGGCAGATTGCCTTTTGACTAGTGACTATGACATGCCATAGCTCACATCCTAATATATAATAAAAAGGATAAAAGTACATAAAGTAGAAAGCTCAGACTCAAGACCTCAATGTACAGTTACCAAAAGCATGGACCTTTTCACCAACTTATGTAAGTTGGTAACTAAACAGAGTTGCAGCGGAAAGGTGGTCCAACTTTATGGTAAAGTACATCAGATAAAAGCATGTATCTAAAAGTCTTCGGTAGAAATCTGTCTTCACTCTCTGGCTTCGAAAGACTTTGCCTTTGAAGCTTTGGAAGACTTCACTTTTGGCTTCAAAAGATGTAGGTCTTGGCTTCGGAAGATTTTACTCTTAGAATATTTCTAGTGCAGGGTGTAAAACTTTCGAAGTATTTCTACTTCTATTGTTCAGTGCATGCATGTAGAAAGACTTTGGATGTTTTGGCTGCATCAGACTTATAGGAATCCTTACAGCCCGCCAATCCCAAGAAACTACGAATCTCGGATGGCGTCTTTGGATACTTCCATTGCATCACCGCCTCCACTTTAGCCGGGTCGACCATAATCCCCTCAGGATTCACCACGTGACCCAGAAACTGAACATCGCGCAACCAGAACGCGCACTTGGAGAACTTGGCATACAACTTCTCCCTTCTAAGCGTCTCCAACACTTCCCGAATGTGTTCGACATGCTCATCCTTGCTCTTTGAATAAATCCGAATGTCATCAATAAACACAATCACTGATTTATCCAACATCGGCCGACATACTCGATTCATCAAAGCCATAAAGGCAGTTGGCTCGTTAGTTAATCCAAAGGACATAAAGAGGAATTCGTAGTGTCCATAACGCGTGCGAAAAGCTGTCTTAGGAATATCATGTTCCTTCACCTTCAGTTGATGGTAACCTTATCGGAGATCTATCCTTGAGAATGAACTTGCACCTTGGAAGCTGATCAAACAAGTCATCAATTCTGGGTAAGGGATATCGGTTGTTCAACGTTAACTTGTTCAACTCGCGGTAGTCGATACACATCCTCATGCTACCGTCGTTCTTTTTGAAAAACAAGACCAGAGCACCCCATGGAGAGATACTCGGTCGAATGAACCCTTTATCCAGCAATTCTTGCAATTGAACCATCAATTCCTTCATCTTAATAGGAGCTAATCGATACGATGCCCTAGCAACAGGTTGAGCACCAGGTATCAAGTCAGTCTGGAACTCGATCTCGCGCTCCGGTGGCACACCTGGTAAATCTTTTGGAAACACATCTAGAAAGTCACACACGACCGGTACGTCGGACAATTTTGGTAAGTACGTGTCCACATCCTTCACGTAAGCCAGGTAGGCGCTACATCCACGTCTCATGCATTTTCCTGCCACCGCCATCGATATCATCTTTGGCACCGTAGTAACTCGATCACCGTAGATCGTCACCGATATCAGTCTGATTATCTTCTTGCAGCACACAATATTTGCCTCATAAGCCACTAGCTAGTCCATCCCTAGGACTACATCAAACCCGCCTAAGGTCATCACGAATAGTCTAGCAGGAAATCTATGGCCTTCTAGTTCTATGTCACAACCTTTTATCAGATTAGAAATCCTGCTAGACTTACCTATGGCAGTTTCTACATCAAAGGGCTCATCTATATTTTTACTTCTAACAGGCAAATTAGCACAGAAAGCAGTAGAAATGAATCTCTCACTAGCACTTGAATCAAATGACACAAAAGCAAGAGTTTGGTTTACTAGAAACGTACCTGACACAACATCGGGGTCCGTCCTAGCCTCCTCCCTGGTCATCGTGAAAGCTTTGGCGCTCGCCTTCTGCCCTTCAGTTCCGGTCACTTCTTTGCTCTGGAACTCTCAGCCCTTGGATTCTTGCAGTCCTTGCTCAGGTGACCCTCTTTACCACAGTTAAAACACTTCATCACCCCACAGTTTCTTTCCATGCGACCGGGCTTCCCACATTTGAAGCAAACGTTCAATCCCCACCTACACTCTCCCGTATGCTCCTTTCCGCACTTGCCACACATCTTCGCGCCTGCACTGGGTGTAGCTACATGACCACGTCCAAATCGCTTCCCATTCCAGTTTCGATCACCACCACCCTTCTTGCTCACCTCAACCACGGCCATATCCCGCTCATCATACAGCATTCCCGCCAGATCGACCACCGACCTAAAGGTGCTTGGCCGGGCGGCGATCATGTGCCTGCGAATATCCGCCGATAGACCTTGGATGTACCTATTGATCTTTCGTGATACCGGCGTCACCCAATCTGGCACCAGCCTCGCCATCTCATTAAACTTAGTGGTGTACTGCTGATGCGTCATAGTTCCCACCTCCAGTTGTAGGAACGCTCTCTCAACCTTGTCAAGTTCCTTGTGAGGACAGAACTCCTTAATCCCTTACTTCTTCTGTTCCTCTCACTTCATCCTTCTTGTTAGATCTAGGGACAATAGGTCTAGATCCTTTTGTATAGGCTTAGCACTTTAATCAATGCTTGTAATAAACTCTTGTAATTAATTACTTTAATGTATGCATTATATATATAGGTTACCCATATTTGTGTTGATTAATATGTATGATTACAGGTTCAAACATTATACTTAGTCAATTTCTGAAATTGACTAAATGTTAGAAACATCTACGGATGAACATTTATGTTCTTCCGTAGATATTCTTCTCACAAGAAATACATCTGATGATCTTCTACGGAAGAACACTGGTGCAAATGAAGTCAAGGGAGTGTTATGAGACCAAAGACCCACAGATGAATAACTTACACTTCAATGAAGAATACAAGTGAAGACTCCTACGGAAAGGAAAACTCCTACGGAAGACCAAACACTTGTACTTGCAACATCAAGTAATTTAAGTCAACAAGTCAAACACGGACTCCAAGAGATTTGATGTTTCCTTAACAGAAACACCTGTGCCTATAAATACGAGTCCTAGGTCACACATGAGACTGATGGCAAAACACCAAACATCACATCGATCCACACGATCAATCAAACACAAAAAACCCTAGCAACCGTCACATCAATACACCAAAATCATCAACATGTTCGAAGCAAACATTGTCATTAGCAATCATTAATTGATCATTTGTAATCATTAATTAGTTTTAATGAAATCCTTTTGAATCAAACTTGTTCTTTCATTTATTGTGTTGAAATCATCCTGTTCTTTATCATTAATATTGATTGTCTTTGATATTCAATAATTAATCGATTAACCAACAATTAATGATCATTCCACAATCATTAAATAGAACCCAATATAACACTGATAATTCCTGATTGTGATCCTTGGATTCACAGATGGTATCAGAGCCAAGTGCTCATTGATTTAGATCGATTGATCTATCGGTGTTAGAATTGTTTAATTGACTGTTTATTCCACTAGATCTATTGATTTTGAGTAAAATTGTTTTGGTGTGAATCAATTTTTAAAACAATAAAACGGTGATTTGTCGTTCAACGAGTAATGCTACATTGCTCGGTTAACACAGATCTATATTCACATTAATTGAAACATAGATCTGTGTTATTGATTGATATTCATCAATTTCTCAACTCGATTGAACAAATACATTAACAAAATCCTTGATTTGATATTAATAATCATTAAAGGATTGACTGATTTGTGACCTTTATCACTTAATTATTCAATAATTAAGTTATTGTCGTATATTAGTTCATTACCCAAAAGAAACTCTGTTTTAATTGAACTCTAATACTTTGACTAAATTGAGTAACTTTGTCCATGGATCATCATACCAACCTCCAAAGTTGGAAACCAAAGCGGATTTTAAATCCTGGAAAATCAAGTTCAAGAATCATGTGAATTATACTGATTCTGACTTATGGGTATCAATAACTGAAGGTCCTTATATTCCACCCGCTCTTGGGCCCGATTATAATGATAGTAATCAACCCATAAGTACAAAAGATCTATCACCTGAGGATGTTAAAAAGATTAAAGCCGATATAAGAGCATACAGTCTGCTTAGTATGGCTTTACCTGAAGAAATACTAATCAGGTGTGAGAACTATAAAACAGCAAATTCCTTATGGAAGATACTTCATACACTCTATGAAGGGAGTGATGAAATCAAAAGCATAAGGAAGGATACTCTTCGCTCACAATATGAAACATTTTATCATATTGAGGGTGAATCAATTCCTCAACATCTCCACAGGTTTATGCAATTGGTAACCGAGATGAACATCTTTGAGTTGAAGTATACCAATTAGGAATTAAACAAAAAGATGCTCCATACTTTGCCTGAAAGTTGGAAGCAAACTGTGTTCATGTTCAAGAACACCCTTGAACTCAAAACCACTGGTTTAGATACATTTATGGCTAAAGTTAAAGCTTTTAAAAGGGATGAAAAGTCAAGAAACAAGAGTGTGAGAATACATGTCACTTCTTATCATTTTAAAGAAACCAAAAGTTCTGGAAGTGCTTTTATTTCTAACAATGATAATGATAACTCTTGTACTTTGAGTGAAGATGAAGAAGAGTAAGTTTTTATGACTCATAACCTTTAAAGAAATCTTCTCAAAGTAAATCAGGAAAAGAAAAAGGAAGACCTGATGAGAGAAAAGATGCATCTACATCATCAGCAAAGTCTTCATCAAACAATAATCAAGTAGAGCCAATCACTGTGATTCTAGACTCTGAAGAACAAAAAGCTGCATTTGCAGCTTTCAGCTCAAGCTTTCAAGCTTACTTAGGAAGCACTTTAACACCTGCCAACATCTGCCAACAAGACCTGGAAGAACATCATCCAGATGTAGTAGAGGAAATGGATCTTTAGTGGCAAATGGCAATGATTGCATATAAAGCCAAGCAGTACCTGAGAAGAACAAAAATTTGGTTGCATTAAATAAAACAACTAAAATTGGTGTTGATAAGTCAAAAGTGAGATGTTTCAAATGCAATCTCTATAGGCACTTCTCAAGAGAATGTAATCAACAATCAACTCCTAACATGAGAAAAAATCAACAACATCAGTCTCATCAACATCAATACCATCAAACAACTACATCTCAAAGATCTTTCAAACAGCTTTAGCTACCAACTCATCCCCACCAGCCACAAATGCATCAGCAAGGCCCAGTAATTCAAAAGAAACTGTGTTGATCATTTTATAAGATGGAACTTGTGACTGGAGCATATATGAGAAGGAAGCATTGGAAGAGAATCAAGCTCTAATGGCAAACATGGAGAACAAAGTTCCACCTATGGCTATACAGGTAAGAGATAGACTATGTTCATCATTATGTGTTGAGGAAGTTGAAAGATATAAAGTCCATGCTCAACAACTGGCTGACAAAGTAAAAGAAATAATGATTTTAAATGAATCTCATGTAATAGAGTATAAACTACATCAAATCAAAATTAACTCTTTACAAAAAGATTTAGATAAACTTATTTCAGAAAATTACAATTTAAAAGCCCAAGTTGAGCATCTGACCACTTCCTTAACAAAATCCATGGCTGATCATGCATCAACTGAATTTAAACTTCAAAAGTTTCAACTTTCATCTCAGCAATATGAGAAATTATTAAATTCTCATATTAAATAAAAGAACAAGTATGGGTTGGGATACAATGCTGTTGCACCCCTTTTGAATGATAACTATACAACTTTACCTGAAACAATGACAAACAGTTTGTCAAATAATTTAATGCCATGCACCAAGTTTGAATCAAAATCTAATCAACCAATAAATAACTATGAATCTGAGGTGAGTGAAACTGAGTCTTCTGAATCAAAACAAGTTAAACAAAAAGACTCAGAATTTGACTTTGATGAATGTGATGACTTGGATGATTCTGATGAACATGATGATAAATGTGCGGATGAACTGGATATTGGTAAGAATGTTTCATTTGAACCAATTATTCCCAAAGTCCTTGAAGAAACCAAGCTGCCTTATCCTCCTAAGCAAAGAAACATGTTGAAAACTATTTACAAAAGAATAGCTCAGTTGAATAAAGGACTTCAAGAACTTCACAAGCAATAAAAACCTTCAACAAAAGTTAATGAGAAGTGCACATCTACAGAAGAAGTAAACACATCTTCTATAGAAAAGGAAAAGCAACCACAATCAGCAGAACTTTTCCGGAAGAAGAAAGTTTCTTCATCAGTAGCAGATCTGCGGAAGAACAAATCTACTGAGTCAGTAGAAGATCTGCGGAAGCTAAAGGCAGCAACCAACAAGAAAACAAAACAGAAAGTTGTGAATCCTAAGCAACAGAATTCAGCTGATAAACAAGAACCCTTTGATATTATGTCAGGAAAGGGGAAGGATTCATTTACTGCAAAGTTTGAAAAAGGATTGAAGACTCAAAGGCAGCAAAAGAAGAAGAAAGTGCTTGATTCTGAAAATGAGTCAGAGGAAAAGTATTGCAAATGGTGTGACATGAAAAATCACAGCATTAAAGACTGTTACTTCATCAGTTATTGCTCTATTTGCAATATGAACAATCAAATGACTTCTGATTGTTACTTCAACAAACATTGTGAAATTTGTAACAAAAATAACCATTCCACTCAGGAATGTTATTTTAACAAAAAGAACAAGACAAAGAGCACAAAGAAGCAACAATCTGAGAAGGCTGAATTAGACTCTCAATCCAGTGATAGTCAAGAAGATTCAAAACTAAAGAAGCAGGAACATAAACACAAGTTGCCAAAACCAAAGTGGAAAACATCTGCTGATGGTAAATCTTTGAAGAAAGAGAAACCACATCAACAACTCAAAACACCTCATAAAAAGGTTGAATTGACAGATAAGATGCAAATACTGATGATACATTCTTTGATCAATCTGAAAAGGGTACTCATATACCACATTCAAAATCAAAGGATGGTGAAACTTTTTACAATCAAGGTTCATCATCAAAATCAATAAAGCAAACAAGACTCTGAATGAACAATCTATTTTGTTGAAAAGAGAAGATGTAGAGATTGATGAGATGAAACTGAAGATAAGTGCTCTTGAATCAAGTGCTCCTAAAACAAAACCAACAAAAGAATCGGCTGAAGCTTCAAAGTCAATCATATAATATTCAAGTAAAAGGAAGTACTTGGGTTCATTTAAGAAGGAAGTGATTGAAGTTCAAGATTCTCCAAAAAGGTCAAAATATATATCTCCAGAGCACACTCCTTCAGTGGATGTTTCCACTTTGAAGCCTTTGTCTCATGCTGAAACTGAGAGTGATGCTGAGTGGAATGAGCTGACAAAGATTGAATCTCCCAAAGAACAAAAAGAATCAAAAGCTGATAATCTGCTGACTACCAAAGACATATTGGAAGAAAGGCCAGAATCAGCAATGTTTATGACTCTAATCAATCATGGCTTTCCATATGACATGGTGGAAGGATGAGCATGAATGAGATGAAGGATATGCTGAAAGAATTTGAGCTTGCAAGATTTATGATCCCCAACTGCAATTATGAAACATTCATAGCCTTTCAGTCAATTCAGAAAACAAAGAAGGAGTTGGGTCACTGTGATACATCAAGGCTAAGCAGATACAATATGACTTGTTGGTTACAAGGTCATAACTACAAAGTGCATGAGCTGAAGGGAAGATCAGTGGCTGAGTTGAGAAAAATAATGGAGCATGTGATGAAAGTGAAGCTAGAAACTGGTGTGAGATTCAGGACTGAAGCTCCAAATCCTGGTTATGAGCATCAAAACAAACTCCCTGCTAAGCATGTGACTGTTGAGAGCAAAGACCAACACAAAGGGAAGGAAAAGCTTATCAGAGAACCCCGAGAAGTTATTCCTGGCAAGGTATGGCCATTGGGAACTACAATGAGGGAAATTACTCAACAAAATTCAACATTGATAGAGCTATTTGATCATCTCACAACTCCCAGTCCTATGGAAGAAAACAGGATTATGGCCATAAAATATGATCCAGACTGGGATTGTGCAGTCATTAAAAGAACATCTGAAAGAATCCAATACTTCCATGATGTAGAAACATTACTGAGTCTTCCTGAATGTGACATCAAGGATCTGCAATGCTTAATCATCTCTAATTACCCAATCCACCCAAGAGGAAGAGACTTCTCTGTTTCAATGGGTAAGTTAAAGACTAAATTCAGAGATGATGTGATCAAAGAAGCTAAGAGAGAAGATGTTAAGAACAGAAGAAGAAAGCAAGGGTAGAAAAGATCAAAATCCAACTCCTCTACATTGGTAGATGATGAATTTGTAAAGAGGGTTGGATACTACAACAATAATACAGCAGCTATAAAGAGCTTTGATGGAAATCAATATACATATCTCATAACAGAATGGGGATATGTTGAGAAAACTAAAGAGTTAGTGTTGCTGAGAAATGAAGAGAAAAATAAAGTTGAATGGATAAGGATCTTTGATCCAGTGGAAATCAAGCTACTCCACCCAAGCTATACTTCATATCTGCATGACAAATTTTTCCCCAAGCTGGCTGATGAGAAAGCTCGAAATGATCTATGCTTGTATGTACACTTAACTCAAGTGATTGGCAAATTACATGCAAAGGCATACAAAAGACGGAGATATGAGGCTGGGCAGTTAAATGGAACTAACATAAAAGAAGTATCTGAACTTAGAATCTCAGAACAATATGAGCTGAAGATAGTTCATAATCAGAGTGTTGTGGAAACACTCACTACTGAGGAAGATGTTTTGAGTTTAAGTTTTGAAACTTTAAAGATGATCTACAAGATGGAGATAAAGTACAAGTATGATGATCAGAAGACTGCAGTCTCTTACTTTTACAACAAGATAATTGCAAGAGTTAAAGAGCTTTCAAGCCTGAAGAGCTGATCTGAAAGTTGCTAAGCCTAAGGGGGAGTATTGTTAGATCTAGGAACAATAGGTCTAGATCATTTTGTATAGGCTTAGCACTTTAATCAATGCTTGTAATAAACTCTTGTAATTCATTAGTTTAATGTATGCATTATGTATATAGGTTAACCCATATATGTGTTGATTTATATCTATGATTGCAGGTTCATACATTATACTTAGTCAATTTCTGAAATTGACCAAGTTTAAGAAACATCTACGGATGAACATTTATGTTCTTCCGTAGATATTCTTCTCACAAGAAATACATCCGAGGATCTTCTACGGAAGAACACTTCGGTGCAGATGAAGTCAAGGGAGTGCTGTGAGACCAAAGACCCATGGATGAATAACTTACACTTCAATGAAGAATACCAAGTGAAGACATCTACGGAAAGGAAAACTCCTGCGGAAGACAACATTCCTGCAAAAGACCAAACACTTGTACTTGCAACATCATGTAATTTAAGTCAACAAGTCAAGCATGGACTCCAAGAGATTTGTTGTTTCCTTAACAGAAACACCTGTGCCTTTCCTAGGTTACACATGAGACTGACGGCAAAACACCAAACATCACATCGATCCACACGATCAATCAAATACAAAAAAACCCTAGCAGCCGTCACATCAATACACCAAAATCATCAACACGTTTGAAGCAAACACTGTCATTAGCAATCATTATTTGATCATTTGTAATCATTAATTAGTTTTAATGAAATCCTTTTGAATCAAATCTTGTTCGTTTATTTATTGTGTTCAAATCATCATATTCTTTATTATTAATATTTATTGTCTTTGATATTCAATAATTAATCAATTAAGTAATGATTAATGATCATTCCGCAATCATTAAATCGAACCCAATCTAACAATGATAATTCCTGATTGCGATCCTTAGATTCACACTTCTAATCGCCCTATTACCCTCGGCCTGGACAATATTGTCCCACCAACAAAAGGCCGAGTCTACAAACGAGTGAGTAGAGAACTTCACTTTCTGGTCCTCTCTACATTCGCTGATATCTAACACAGCTTCCATTTCTCTCATCCATTACTGAGCAGCAGCAGCATTAGCATTGCCATCAAAAGTCGAGGGCTTGCATCTCTGGAATGCCCTATAATTACAGCCTCGTGCTGCTTCTTGCACAGGCTCTTCCCCTCCTCATCACTAGAGACAACCGTTTCAGTCTCCGGTTGCTCCCTTTCTCATCTCTCAGGGTTCTTCTTCTTTTCCTTCTTCTCATCCTCCCGTACAGCTCTAATCACTTCGGTCACCACAAACGGCAAGATAGTCTACATGACCTGGTGAACCTTCTCAACAACAGCCTCCTTCACCGAGGCCCTCAAATTAGCACTCTCATCACCACCTTCCTGGTGATGAGTCTCGGCCTCCTCATGAGCCGTCTCTCCAGTCTTAGCTCGGCTTCTTGTGACCCGTGGTCCAATACCACGTCCACCACGACCTCCACCTCGAGAAGCTTTCAAAGATCTACCACCAGCCATCCTCTAAACACACTATAAGATTCAAACACCAACATGGTCATTCAAGGTAATAGCTCAGTTTATGTCAAGTATAGTAAGTCTCTAATTACAGTGGCCAGTTGTGATTAGCCACTGACTTTACTCTTTATACCCCAAGCATTTCCTATCCTGATTACATCAGTACCCAAATCTACTAAAAGCACATAAATCAGATAACATGCGCACATAATTCCAGTTAACGTTAAAGAAAATACCTGATGACACGTAGCTACTTGGGTTGGCATCCTTCTATTTCGTCCCATTTTTAGTTTAAGTTTAGGTTTTTAAAATGATTTACCTATATTTCTTAAACTTTGGCTCTAATACCAACTTGTAAGGCCCCGTTCCCAGAATGCTTACAGTCGGACGAACATTGCACATCATAATTAAAAATACATATTTTTCCCTTAAACAACGCAGCAAAATAATTTAACAAAAATCATTTCATATATTAATAATTGCCTTTGCCAAATAATACAATATTGTTAACATTACAAAACACCATTTGGTTGCATTACAACACAAATACCATTATCACATAAAATGGATGTCATCCAAAACTTGCCAAGTAGCTTCACCCCGTGCCATCCTCAACAACCATTACCTGTCAACTGAAAATGCATAAAAGTCAGCATTGCTGAGTGAATTCTAGTTTTATAATAAAAATATTTTACTTTCGTTTAAAACCTTTCATTACTTCCATTCGTGATCACACATCATACGTATACAGAGATAATATTTATCATCTTCCATCATTGTTCATCATCGTATATCATTTGTTATCATTCATAACCATTCGTAATCATTCGTTTTCATTCGTATCGTACGTTTCGTACATTCATCATTAATCTTTACTTTCATCTAGACCAATGTCATGTGCTATACCCCAAACATTGTGCACGAAGCTGGTACTGGGCCGAAGTCTATAAATAGATCCCTAACATTGTGCATAAAGCTGACTCCAGTACCTGGTGCAAGCAACAAGGGTCCCATACGTTTGGTCAATCACAAGGATTAGACCCCTGTGTGCATCCTCATGGGTTAGCTAAACCGCACACAATTGAGCTAACACCCTTCATTGGTTGTGAACCTCCTTTCATTTTGCTTGCAAGACTTTTCATTCGATCAATTTTTCTTTACGTTCCACTTTTCATTATCATTAACTTTCGCTTTCATTACATAATACTTTATGTTCATTAGCATAATCACACCACGTAAAGCCACGGAATAATATGTAGCAAGGAACATAAAGAAAACAAGCCATAAACATGCACCACATCATCATAAAAAATCACATACATCAATATACATCATACCAGAAACATCCAAGTCGTAGCCTAAATATCTTTTTTCCCAGAAATTTTCAGAATATTTTCTAAGTCCTTGGGCGCATAGGCAATATGCAAGCGTAAGGCCACTATGCGGGCGCATGGAACACTTAGGCGCATGGGGGAAACTTAAGTGCATGGGCACTATTTGGGAGCATAGCCAACACTTAGGCGCATGGGCAAAATCCTAGGCGCATGGATACTATGCAGGCGCATGGGCCTGACTTAGGTGCATGGGCACTTAGACGTTTGGGCAGTTGGGCGCATGACAACACTTAGGCATTTGGGCATAATTCTAGGCGCATGAACACTTAGACGCATGGCCAACTGTTTTCTAACTATCATCATTTTTAAGGTCCAAAATCCGTTTCTAACTTGTTCTTAGCCTCATTTCTAGCATACTAAGTATCAAAAACATGCATACACCAAGAACATAATCAAAACATTCCCCAAATCATACACCCTCCCAAAACAGGGCACACACATACATACGGGTATATACCCGAACATCATAAAAAGTTTAAAACATGCATTTTTAGCCCCAAAACAAGTAAAAACATTTAAAAATAGGGATCTAGAACTCACCTCTTGTAACTTTCAAGTAAGACTTCTTCAAACACGAATGCTTATGAGTTCAAACTCCTAAAAACACCAAAAACACACAACCGAACACATACAAACACATAAGCACATACCCGAAGGCTGAAACTCAGCCAAAAACAACCCAAAGCACAAGAAACTAACCTTAAATCAGCTTCTTTTCTCTCTAAAACCCGAGAGAATTCTGCTCTTTCTCTCTCTAAAAAAAATGATGAAAAGGTGATGGTACAAGGGGTGGGCGGCCATGCCACCTTTTGTACAAAATATTATTAAACTTTTGTCATTTGTACATAATTAACCCCTCAACTTGGGTTATATTGCTTTCTTTCTTTTTCATCACTTTTTCTCTCCTTTTAAAATTCTCGGGTGTTACATAGTTATTAACCAATTAACACAATTCAAATTCATCAAATTTTAAATCAAATGTATCTCTAAATCCCTAATTCCATCTTCCAAATAACATTACAAATTCATTAATCGTTAATCAATATCCTAATTGCCAATAAAACCTAAAAATTAAATTAAATTGACAATAACATTACAAATCTTTAATTTCAATACAAATTCCTAATTGCCAATAAAACCTAAAATTTAAATCAAATAACCATTAATCAATCAAAGAACTCTTCAAATCTTGCATATGACACTGATATCTTGCAAAAAAAAACTTAGAAAGTAAAAAAAATACCTTCAAGCAGTAAGCCAGCAGCAGCGACTATCGACTAGCGACCAGCGACTAGCACACTGCAGCAACGACCAGCAGCAGCAGAACTCGAAACTCAAGAAGGCAGGCATCAGGCAAAGCAGCATCGATCGAAGGGTTTTTTATGGGGGGGTTTCTTCTTTTCAAGTTAAATGGGTTTTATAATAAATTAGGCTTTTAAAACTTAATTGGGCTAAAATAAATTTTGGACTGATTTAATATTGGGCTTTTGTTTGGGTATTTTGGGTAATTGGGTTAATTTGTTATAATGTTTTTATAAAAGGTAATATTTTTAATAAAATATTAGACTAATTTTTATAAATTTTAAGTTTTCTATAAAGTTTTGAGTTTAAAATTTTTTTAGGGGTAACGTAATATTTTCTCAGGGGTAACGTAAAACCGTAAAAAAATTAACATAAAAACGTAATTTTTTTACACTACGCGTAAAAATTTGAGGGGTAACGGAGGCTACCCCTCAAACCCTTGGTAGGTCCGCCCCTGATTTTGACTATTTGAGAAATTGATAAAAGTTTTCATTATAACAACCAGTCTAAAATTGTTTTAGATGTTTTTATGATGTCAATTCCCAGTCACATGGTTTAAGAACTCGTTTGAAAAACTTTAAAAATAGTCAAATAAATTTAACTATTGCTAAAAATGATGATTACTATGTTTTTCTAAACGGCCATCTCACATGACCTTTAACATTACTTTTAAATCTACATATTTTTCTACCATGACATTTGAACCCTGAATTAATTACATACTTTGATACCACTAGACTGTGAACCCTTTGATTAACGGTCAAAATGTGGCACCCGTCATTGAGGATGTGTTCACTTTTTAAACATTGTTTTTTCATACTATTCAAGCAAGCATTCTCTCAAACTTAAACCAACATCTTGTACATTTAAAACTATATACTTCTAAGTCATACTTATGTAGTTTCCAACTCTTTATATACTTATTACATTTGTCTATGGTTTCATTGTTTAATTAAACCATTTTGGTCTTGAGTTTATAAACTAAATGTACAACTATCATTATTATTTCGTCATTTGGAAAAGATTTTTGTAGTCGAGGCTTGTTTTCACATTCGTAGGGAACAAACCATGTTGGTTCTTGAACGGTGCCATGTTATCCCATGTTCCCTTTTGAGTCCTAACTAGGTTCTTTAACCCGCTATGCGGTTGTGGCAACATCATAAACGACGTGATACAATATAGACTACAATTTACTGGACTCATTTCCGAACTAAATTTATGTCAAAACATAGAGTAACTCGAATACATACTATTAATGTGGTATGTGCATAGTGGCTGTAGATGCAGGTTTGATTGTTCTTTGTTACTTCTTTTTAATAATCATTAAAAACTCACAAGAACCATTTGAGCACTTTGTTCAAAGCCTTGATGTGGAGATTGCTCTTACTTTCTAACTTGGAACAAAGGCTAGGAGCTGCATTTTCTGAGGGTCGCACACCCCAAGATCTGACACAGTAATATGAATACTGTAAAGCTTTTTTTATAAAAAAATGAAAAATGAAAACCTCATACAATAAACTTAATTTGTCCAAACAAGTTCTTTAAAAAAAACACTATAAATCCAAATGCATTCCTTAATTTATTGTATTGGATTTCTTTGAAACAACATTATTTTCTGTAATAGAAGACCCAAGACTTAACATGAGAGGATAAACAGGACTAAACTCCTTATCACCTCTTGCCCTCACTTGAACAGCATAATCATCGAGAGTCGCTTTAATACCTTTCCAGATCTGGTCCTCCCCCTGTGAATCGAGCCATAACGAATACTGTAACGGGGTAAGTTTATTCCTCTGCATCGGGGACTGCAACTCATCTGGAGCTCGAGAGTAAAGATGGTGAAGTATGACACTCGGTGGCAAGTCTTGAAGAAGCGGTGAAGCACTAAGTTGTGATGTTTCAAGGAAAATAATGGGCCGTAATGCTCTAAGGGCTCGATATGGAGCACCAAGTTGTTCAATAGGGAACAAGTTCTGACCGACAGCTAGTTCCAGCTCAGCCATGTCTCGAGCCATTCTGAGCTTGCCTGATTCGGATAAGGGTCTTACCAAAGACGCGTGTCTGATAAAGAATATTAGAACCCGAGAAGCCATGCTTCTTACTAGCCGGGTGCAAATGGTTTCGGTCCCTATTGAGATAACTTTGGCTGATGAAGGTAATAGTTTTGATAAAAATTCATTGCGGAAATGAGAAATGTGTTTTTGCAATTCTTCCATGTAAGATGATGCATTGTTGTCAGTTGCACCGAAATTCTGGTTGTGCATTTCGAGGATGCATGACTCAAGACGGTCGAGCATGGATTGGAATAAGGATGTGACAGAATCACATGCTACTTCATATATGGTGTTTAGTGATGGGGATAAAATGTCTGAGGCGATTGAAGGTAATCCTTTTGTCATGGCAGATATGCTTCCATGGATGTCTTGTAAATGCTGGCAGAGGGTGAAGTTTTTGACCTGTGCTGGAGTAGCAGGTCCAGATATTTGACGTGCTTCGGGGCCCGTTGATATCTACAATCAAAAGTTTGATTATGATTAGTTCTCAGTTACAAACATCCGAAAATAGAACAGCTTTTCACTTATATGTAGACAGTCGAGATAGATTATACTTTGCCTTTTAACAGGTAAAGTTTTACAATTAGCAGCCATCACCCAAAGCGCACTGCATAATCTTCCTAAATTGTAAATATTAATTGTAATAATACAGTTACTAATAATTATTAAAAAACTGATTGTTAATAAAATACAAGAGAAAGAAAGACAAAAGGTGTTTGCAAGTCGGCCCTATACATTAGGCATTCTGACCAAACCAGCCTATTTTGACTCCTAATACTTATTATCTAGGCATTGAACTCCTAACTAATTAACGAGTCTTAATTTCTGCTCTGTGCTCAGTGAGAGTTTGAAATAAGCTTATAAACTTGATTCCAGATTCAGAATAAAGAACTGAACAGACATTTTTTGTTTTTTCTCCAAATATATATTTTATTCTGATACTCAGTTTATGATTAATGTGATTTTCATGGAAAAATTAAAAATCCCAAAACAAGTATAGTTAGTTATGATGTTAAAAGACACATTTCACACTAAAATGTCAAATATGGACTCCTTTAGGTGTTGTGAGAATGTTGTTTAGAATTCTACAAACAATGGCTGGAAAAATGAGACTAAATTTGGTGATTAATATCAAAAACCCTAATAAGATGAATCAAAAGCAGTCCCCAAGAGGACACCCCCTAACCACGTGGTTGTGGGTTCAAATCCTGCAGATTGTAGGTGTGGTATTTGAGATGTAGAGTAGAATGTGTGTTTGCCGGTTTGAAAAAGATAACTCATTAGCACTTTGACAATTTTTAGTAACCTCTAATCATTATATCCCAGAAATTTTAAAGCAGTCCTAGATGAGCCCATCATTCTTTATAAAATATAGAAAACAACTCCCTGGAAAGTATATCTATACTATGTAATTAATAAAGGTCTTGGTGGGACACGTGTCACTCTCTGGTGACTTCTCACCATTATCTTCTCGCCTCTCTCTTCAATTAAATGACGAGACACGTGTCACTCTCCGATAACTCATCACCCTTATTTTCCCGCTTCTCTCCTATTAGATAATGATATTAAAAAAATAATTTTTTTAGATGTTTACAAATTTTTGAATTCAAAATTTTGTTTATCATCAATTAAACTATGCAATCATTTTATAATTTATAAATTATCATTACTAATTACTATTTATTTTTTTATTCTACCCGTGTAATAAACGGTTTTTCTAAACTAGTAATCTTATATCCGAGAGGCATTCTGACATGCGGCACAACATAAGCATGTATTGAGATTTCCATTTTATTTCCATTTGTCTAGTGATTGCATTAACAACTTGAAAAGTTATTCAATATTCTTGACAAGAGTCAACAAATGATAACTTATACAGTAGAATCAGGCTTCTATTTCACTTATTTATAAATGGAATTCCATTCATATAAAGATATATTGAGCACAATGCATAATAAACATGCATAATAACTTATTTATAAATGGAATTCCATTCTTGAAAAGTGTTGCGCATTCTGATTTATTATATCCTAGACTATTATGTAACTTCTGAATAAATTATGTGAAAAATGGACAGCAAACTGCATGCAACAGTCAGGGTTGCAAATTAATTTATATACTAAAGCATGAGTGTACCTGGTACTCAGCTCGTTGAGCAAGTAAAAGCAGGACTTTGCTGATCTCACGCAGAACAAGAAGGGTCAAGCGTGCATCTAATTGAACAGCTTCAATCTCTTCTTGGATGCGTGATATAATTCTGGAAATATGTTCTTTAGAGGGAACACTACCACGGTTTGACATAGGGAATACACTGTTAACTAGATCAGATAGCCGACTCAAGCATAGAGCCAAGAAAGCTGTCTGAAACACTTCAATGGCACCAACCATTTGATCTCTACCTTCTACTGTTATGGCAGGTAAAACCCCTTTAACGTCTGTGTCACGTGAAATTCTTTCTACAAGATTTTCAATCATAGACAAGAGTTTTGGATAACCAACAGTAAAGATCTCTTTAACAAAGCTTGATGCGGTGAAAGTAGATTTCATTTGGTTTGCAAATGCTTTTACAATAGCCTCCCAAACACGAGCAGTTAAGATAGGGTCACCATCCTGGGGAAAATAAGCACAGAATGTTATAGTAGATGCATTGATAATCAATTGTGCAATGTGGTAAAGGTGTACACTAGAAAGCCAATGGTATAAATCCATCATGATCCCTATATGAAGGGACTAAAATCTGTTCAGTACTTCAGTCAGACTTCTAATAAGCACCTAGGCAGTTAACCAAACACCTAGAGCTTAATAGGTTAAAGCAGATGCACTAACACTCTTATAGAGTTTAGAGAGAGAAAAAGTGCATGTATAAATGAGAAACAAAAAGGAAAATAAAAATAATTGTTTTGAGTTTTCTCCAAGTTGGGAAGAAAGGAAAGGAAATGTTACAATTCAACTTTTCATGTTCTTGAGTTGGAGAGGAACATAAAAAAAAAAAAAAAGCTAAAGAAATTACAGTTATACCCTTCCTGTGTAACTGATCTGAACAAAAAAAATTAAGTCAAGGGTAGTTTTGTCATTAAAAATTACAACACTTATAAAGCCTTTAAGGTTCATTTTTCTCGAAAATTTTCTCACATGGGATTTAAAGAGAAATTTAGTCAGAACCTTACTCGAGTTCCTTCTTATAAATAATCAATACCATGAAGAAATTTAAGTTCCTTTCATTTTGTTTTACATCTCTCAATTTTCTAATCTCACGAAAACAGTGTAAACGCTGTTCTTAAAAGCAATGCATGGAGTGGAAGTACATAAAAAGAATGAAATCAACTGCGATCTTTAAAATGGAATTCCATGTCTAGCGAATTGCTTGGGTCAATAGCGCTTGGCACATATGTTAGAAATGAACCATCTTTTACTTCTTTAGCTTTAAAACAATGTACTTCCTATCTTCCTAACAACATTATTTAGCATCAGATCCACATAGAACATATTGCATTCCAAGTTGAAGGTTAAACATGATTAACAATAGAGACTAGATTGGCAAAGGATATGGCTAAGGGGTGGGCTTCTCTCCATGATATATCAAAACCCCTAGAAACAAAATATTATCAAAAGCAATAACTGATATCGAACTTAATCAAAATCCACATTACTTCATGGTGTGGAAGAATAGTTTTGGCTGTTTGGATGTACTTTTGAAAATGATTATTGTTTGCCTAACCTACTTCTACTTAAGATCATCGGATTACTTAGGAGTGGAATACACCACTTTAAATAACCACTAGAGGCTGTGTGACATAAAAGTAAAACTATTTGCATACCCTTTTGGTACCATTAGTCCATTACTTTATCTATTGCATCCTTAATAACCGCAGGTTCCCAAACACTCAAGACAGTCTAAAGTAAAGAAGCACATTCAAACACTACCTCCTCCACTCCTTATTACTACAGATTACTTGACTCTAATTACTCAATGTCACTTAATCAATTCATTATTAATTTATCATCATCTAAGCTTTCTTGCCAGGTACATCAAGAACATGTTTATTAAATAATACAGTGACACAGAATTTTCTAACTTCATGCTTGGAGTAAACAAGATCTACTCATCGAAGAAACAGAAAGGGGCAATCCAACCAATAATACCTAAACAACATATAAATTCATTTCCATCCACAAATAGCAAAGTAATAACAGTATCAACTAACCTGCATAACCTCATCAAGCAGCAAGACATGAGTGAAAGGATCTCTTTTCTTTGACAACACCCTCTGTAAATGCCAAATGGCAACCACAACCGAATGCAACTGATCCATACAAGTAGCCATCCTCTGCCACAACGCCTCCTTCGCCTTAGCCCCACCGCCAAGCTGCGGCGTTCCACTTCTCTGTATCCCTCCCGGACCACCAAAACCACCACCAGAAGATATCGCCTTCATATCCAACGCAACACTCACACTCTTCACACCCTGAGTCTTATACTTGTTAATCAAACCATCTACCGTCGACCTCAACTCACCGAGATTGTAAAACACCTGCAAGCCAGCACCAACCTCCGCCTGATTAAACCCTTCAAGTCCCCGTTCCAGTGCCTTCATCCCCTCAGCTCGCAACCTCTGCCCCGCTTCGTTAACCAACTTCAACTCCTCCTCAATCGGAGCTATTCCAGACAGGTCATTTTCACCGCACAAACGCAAAATCTCGCTATGCAACTGAGCAGCTTTAGACAGATCCAGTTTCTGAGCATCAGGCTCCGCCATCACGTCTCGAAGCTTCTTCGACAGACGAAGCACACGAACCGTGGACTGAAGCAGATCCACGGTGGAATGTAGATTCTCGAGCTGAAGAGTCTTCGATCGGATCTGACGGTTAGGGTCCGCGATCTCGGATCGGATGCGTCGTACGGAGGATTGGAGAGTGGAAACAGCGGAGCGTATGGAGGAGAGTGAGGAATCGGCGTCCTTGACGGAGGAGAGCTGCGAGAGGAGGTCGTCGTGGCGAGTGAGGACTTCGGATCGGAGCTGTTTTTGGAGGAGGCGGATGCCGTCTTGGATCTTCTCGGCGCGAGCAGCGGCGGTGCCGGAGGAGAGGGCTTCGGAGGAGAAGCGTGTGGAGTCGAAGTCGGAGGAGAGGAATTTGGAGAAGATGGGATCGGCGGCGAAGGAGTCCAGGAGTGAGGAGGAAGAGGATGGGGCGGAGGAGGCGGTGGCGACGGTCGTTCGGTCTTTGAAGGTAGGGAGGCGCTGCATGGATGTACGGTGGATCGCCGGAGATGCCATTGTTCTCCGGTGGTACTCTCGCCGGAGGAGGTTTTGTTGATAAACAGATGGCAACCACCGACTGAATGTTTACTACCTCTGGTCCTCTGTCACAGACTAGATGAAATGAAATGAAATTTGTACTTCTAAAAAATATAATTGGTTAAATAACCTATATGATTTTAGTGTTAAAATTTGTTTCGAGCACGGCTACTAGTAATCTAGCATATCATTTTTAGGGGCTCTTTGACTTGGTTTAAAAAAGCGTTATGAGACGATGCCTTAAGCATGCGGCGCTAAAGGCGTTTTCCCGGGCGCTTTATTTCACCGAGGCACTGTCGGTCTGAGGCGGCGCCTCAGGAGGAAAGTGTGAGGCGGCGCCTCAAGGCTTCATGTGTTTGATCTTTTTTATTGGGGCTTTTTGTTTAAATGATCAAATTGGTTAAATATTGTGTCTTTTTATTCTGGGCCATCTCTCCATATTTTAATTTTATTGCAGCCCAACCAACCAACTCATTTAAACAAAGACTTAATACGTTAATTTTAGAACCCTAAATCAACTTCGGTTCTTCTCCATTCACAGAATCACAGCAGCTGCGTTTTCTGCAACCTTCGGTTCTTCTCCATCTTTTGCGACATTGGTTATGCGTTTTCTGCAGCCCAAGCTATTCATCTCCTTCGGTTCTTCTCCTTTGTTCCGCTCCTTCGGTTCCGCTCCTTCGGCCTCCAGCTGCGGTTCTTCTCCAGCTTCAGTTCTTCTCGTACTCCAGCCTTCGGTTTTGACTCCTATTAACTTGTTTGTTGCTGACTTGTCTTATAAGTGAATTTTTTGTTGACTTTTGATGACTTTTGGTTGATTATATATGGATTAAAGTTATTGAACCTTTTGTTTTGACTGATTCTAGTAGATGATTACTTGGTTATATATGGATTAAAGTTATTAAATTTAGGTCATTGTTTTATATTCTTTTTTGTTTAGAAAGCATAATAGATTCAGGTTCAAGCAAGTCTATTAGCTTTGGAATAAATTCAAATGATCCTTCTAGAAAATATGGAACTCAAGATCCTCAAAATAAGTCAAATATTACCTGTCATTTTTGCAGAAAAATATGCACAGGAGGAGTTTTTCGACTAAACAACATCTGGTGGGAGGTTTTAAGAATGTTATTGATTGTCCAAAGTGCCCGGCGCACGTACAAGAGGAGGTACTTGACTTTATGCAAAAAAAAAACAAAGGTGGAAAATATAATGAACTCAAGGATGCGAGCTAATATATATAATTTTGATGATGATGATGATGATGTGGAAGAGTGTGATGAAATGGCACGCACCGCCACCGGTAGTAGCAAGGCTTCCGCATCTCAACCTAAAAAGCCTAGAGTAAAAGGTCTCACGGATATGTTTTTTAGTCAAACTAGAAAGGATGTGGGTGGAAGACAACAAACGATCAATGAAGTTTGTCATAAGGAGCTTAGAAATAAGGCGTGTAAAGAGTTGGCAAAATGGTTTTATGATGCTTGCCTTTCCATGCGGCTAACTATGATAGTTTTCAAAAGCGATCGAAGCCGTTGGACAATTTGGTCCTGGACTGAAAGCACCAAGTATGTATGAGTTGAGGGTTCCTTTGCTAAATGATAAAGTAAATGAAATCGACATGATCATGGATGAGCACAAGAAAGTATGGAAAGACAAAGGTTGTTCAATTCTTTCTGATGGATGGCGCGATTCGGTGGTTCAAAAGGACATTATAAATTTTGTCGTAAACTCTCCAAGAGGTTCAGTGTTTATCAAATCACTTGATGTTTCCAATGTCACCAAAAATGCTGATTTTTTGTTCAAACTTCTTGATGCAATGGTTGATGAGGTAGGAGAAAAGAATGTAGTTCAGGTTGTCACTGACAACGTATCGGCTTATGTCAAGTCGGGTAAGAGTTGCAACTTTAAAAAAATTAATCTTATTAGCACCAACTATGATATCCCTTTTTCATTTAAAAATTGACAAGTTATTATAATACTTTTCAAGAAAGTTACTAGAAGACAAAAGAAAACATCTTTTTGGACTCCATGTGCAGCACGTTGCCTAGATCTTATGCTAGAGGATATCGGTAAGGAAATACCAAAAGTAAAAAGCTGCTTAAAGGATGCGATGTTTGCAAATGGATATATATAAAACTTTGTAGGTTTAGTGACTTTGATGAGGAAGTTCACAAATCAGAAAAATTAGCATAGGCATGCGGTGATAAGATTTGCTACCTCATTTATTACTCTTTTGCAATTTCATAAACAAAAGAACAACTTGAGGAAAATGGTCATTTCCCAAGAATGGATGGATTCAAAATGGTCGACGGGTGCAAAGGGAAAAAAGTTGAATCTATTTTTTTTACAAGAATCATTTTGGAGGAACATTTTATATGCCTTAAAGTTAACGGGCCCTCTTGTTAGGGTTCTTTGGTTAGTTGACGGTGAAAGAAAGCTAGCCATGGGTTACATCTATGAGGCCATGGAGAGGGCTAAAGAGACTATCAAGAAGAGTTTTAACAACAAAGATGAGTTATATGCGAAGGCATTTGAGATAATTGATAAAAGATGGGAATGCCAACTTCATCGACCATTGCATGTTGCGGGGCATTTTCTAAACCCAGCCTTCTTTTATGATGCCCCACAACTTATATTAAAGGATGCGGAAGTTATGTTGGGTTTATATGCTTGCATTACTAAGTTGTCTCCAAATGAGGTAATCGCTAACTTGATTAATGATCAACTTACTATATATCAAAACGTCGATGGAGTTTTCGGTTATTCAGGGGCAATTAGGCTAAGGAAGAAAAAATATCCCGGTAATTTATTTATTTTTTACTTTCTTATCCATTTCTACCTTGTTACTGTTACTTGTTATATATAATTAATATTTTAGGAGTATATATTCACTATTTAATTATTTTAGCGGAGTGGTGGCAATCATATGGAGCTTCGACTCCTGAATTGCAAGATTTTGTTGTACGAGTTCTTAGCCTCACTTGTAGTGATAGTGGTTGTGAAAGAAATTAGGGAGTTTTTCAACACATTCACACAAAAAGGAGAAACAGATTGGCACAAAGTAGATTGCATGACATGGTGTATGTGAAATTTAATCGTGCTTTGGAACGGCAGTATAAAATTGAGGGAACCACCAATGATCCAATCATGTTAAATGAGATTGATGACTACAATGAATGGTTGATAGGAAGAATGGATGATGAAAGTGATGATGATGATTTGGTGTTTATTGGTGAGAATTTGACATATGGTGAAGTAGGTAGAGCTGGAGGGGTACATGAGCCTTTTTATGCGACAAGGGCATCAAGAGTTAGAGGAAATGATGAAGGCGCCGGTCCATCAAGAAAGGAAAGGGGGAAACAGCTATATGATGAAGATGAAATTGAAGAAGATATCAGGTTAAGTGTTGTTGATCTTGAGGGAGATGAGGAGTGGCTTGTTGATGAATGATTGATTTGAGACACTTATTTATGTTTTTAAGATATTTAATTATGTTCCAAACTTTATATTCTAAGTATGTTTTGTGTTTATGATTATGAAGTGAAATGTGTCATGCATAATAATTTATTATTATTATTTTTAATTTTATCGTCTCGCATACGTGAAGCCCTCGCCTCGCGCTTGAGGCGTAGCGCCTCATATTTTGGTACCAAAGCGCTTCGCCTCGCCTCGCGTTTTTTTAAACCATGCTGTTTGATTACACTAACTCAGTAAAATCTGACTGAGTCAGAAGCTGACCCAGTTAGAAGTTCTGACTGAGTATACATCTGACTGAAACTTGGCTGTTTGATTCAGTATCTGATTGACTCTTTTGAATGATAAAAATAACCACTGTGTACACCATCCCCGACACTAACTTCTGTTAAGTTTCTCTGCTAGTTGAGTGTGAAATAACAAATAAGCTCTTAATAATAATAATATAATAAAAATATAATGTAATAATAATAATAATAATAATAATAATAATAATAATAATAATAATAATAATAATAATATAATAATAATAATAATAACATATTAAAAGCTCAACCCACCCATCCCCATCCCATCATCTTCTACCCAACCCACCCATTCCTATCCCCATCCCCGTCGTCTTTTACAGGAATGATAGTGCGGCGGAGGGAGGGAGGGAAAAAGCGACGGGGAGCGGCGGAGAGAGGGAAGGAGCGGCGAGGAGCAGCGGAGGGAGGGAAGGAGCGGCGGAGGGAGGGCAGGAACGACGAAGGGAAGGAGCGACGAGGAGCGGCGGAGGGAGGGAGGGCAGGAGCGATCGGGTCGGCTGTGTGGTCAGCGAGGCCAATTTTACGGTCTCGGTCAGACCCTAGTGACCGGGTCAGTCGCCAACAACGGACAAATCAAACGCCCTGACCGGCTGACCGAGTCAGTAGTCAGCCCTTGGTTAGCAAAATCAAACACAGCCTTAGTTATTTTGTTTCAAATAAAATTTACACGGGAAATTTGTTTTTGAAAATTTTCAAGTTAAAACGTTGATAAAAATAAGAAAGTTAATGGAAAATCCAGATATTATAATATATCATGTTTTAAAGTTATAAAAGAAAACAAATAAAAAAGTAAAAATAATCAAAACCTTAAACATCTTTGACATTCTGTATGTTTGTGCTTAGATTACTTGTATATTATTACGTGCAACTCTTTGTGAATGATATATACATTTAAATATAGATAAAAATAAGCACGTTAAAACAGTATATTCGGAATTTTATACAAAATATGTGAGGCCCCGATCCCGGGACGCTTACAACTGGTAAATCATTGCACTTAAAACATAAAACATACATTTAGATTTGCTAAAATATTGCAACGGAATACATAAAAATCGTTTCATATATTAATGACTGCTTTGCAAAACAATACAATATAGTTAACTGTTATAAAATATTATCATTTGCATTACATCACAAAAACGTCATATTTCTATCAAATGGATGCCATCCAAAAATGCCAAGTAGCTGCCCCGCGCCATCCCCGGCAATGCTCACCTGCCAACTGGAAAATGCATAAAAAGTCAGCGTTGCTGAGTGAGTTCTAGTTTTACAAAAAACATTACATTACCTTCCATTCGTTAAAACATTTTCATTACTATCGCACGTGATCACACATTGTACGTACATCAAGGTAATAATTATTATCTTCGTCATCGTTCGTTTCGTACATTTCGCACGTTTCGCACATTTCGTACTTATCGCACTTTTCGTACATTTATTTTCTTTCACTTCTATCTAGGTCCTGTCATGTACTTAACCCCCCTCTAAAGCACCAAACAATTCATCTAGGGTTAAATGACAAGGACCCCATAGGACAGACTCCCCCTGTGTGTGAGAACTCTTATGGGTTCGCCAAGATCGCACGTTGCATAACACACAGTAATTAGGAAATCACACGTATTGGAGTAGTCACCAAAACTGAACTCTTACTATGTGTATGAACCCTTATGAGTTAGCCAAAATCGCACGTTGTAGACAGACACAATTGAGCTAACAACTCTCAATGAGTTGTGAACCTCCTTTCATTTGCTTGCAAGGCTTTTCATTCGTTCAATCATTATGTTCCACTTTCATTATCTTAAATCTTCCACTTCGTTAAGATAATACATTACGTGCATTATCATAATCACACCAAAAAAAGTAACATCATCATACTTAGTAAGGATCATAAGAAAATATATCATACATAAGTATAACATCATCACGCATCATCATACATAACATATACCATCACACCTCATCATAAACATCATGCATCATAAACATCATGCGTCATACATCATAAACATCATGCATCATAAACATCATGCATCATAAACATCAGCGTGAAGATTTTTTATCTTAACACTTTTATATAGCACATTTCCTTATAGAAAAATCGATCTTCTTGTTAAAACCTCTTAAAATCTTGGTCATTTAGAAAGATATATTTAGTATGCATTTTCAGCTCCAAACAAGCTTAAAACCTTTAAAATAGGGGATCTAGAACTCACCTGCACTCGATGAGTAGCATCTCAATCAAGCTTTCAAAGAAAGGGTTGCACTACTCAGCCTACAGATAAGTTAACACTCAAAGGAGTTAATTTCTGCCTAATTTCGCTGCTAATTTCGCTGCAAGATCAGCAGTTTCGCTGCTAGTTTTGCCCGCAGTTTCGCTGCTAGTTTCGCTGGCAGTTTCGCTGGCATCTTGGCTGCCAGTTTCGCTGCCAGTTTCGCCCAACTTTCGTTGGATAACCATGTTTGCGAAACTACCTGCAAAACTATAGTTTCGCAGGAAGACCCATAGTTTCGCTGGACGAATACATAATTTCGCTGGATGAATACTCAGTTTCGCAGAACGGGCTGAAAATTACGAACCAACCCATTTTTGACCCAAAACTTCAATATTTTACATCCAAGACCTTGGTTTATCACCCAATATGCTATATCTAAGCTTCTTACATGTTTTCTTATACAAAAACGTGAGTTTTGGGCGAATCTTTGGCACTTTCAAAAACCCAAGCCCTAGAATCCGGGTTTACATCAAAAGGAACGATTAAATGATGTTTCTTACCTGGATTTTTGGTCTTTTCTTTTTGTTTGGATGCCCACGAACACCGATCTTCAATCCCAAGATCAACCGAGCCTTGGATCTTCAATTCTCTCTATTTTCTCTCTCTACTCTCTCTCTCTAGAACTAGAGTGTTGAGTTGTAAATGAGAGATACTCAAGCTGATCCGTTTATATATACCAAATGTTCCCGAGACCTTAAACTCGTCAAACTCATAACCCGAAGAGTTAACTCGGTCTATAACCCATATCCATCTTATTTTCATTAAATGGTCTCGTCTAAGCCCATTATTATTATGTGGCTCGCTTAGGCATTATTCCGGGTGTTACAAAATGGAAAATGGAAATAAAAATTTTGAGTTTTTCATTTGTCAAAATGTGATTGGATCAAAACATAAAAAGACAACTACAAAAGTATAAGTTATAAATGCTAAGTATAGTTAAGCTTAAAGAATAGGAGTTATTATAATTATAATTTTATAGCAATTTTATATGCTCAAATGACTTGTACGTTCACATTTCAATAATTTGTATATTATCGTTTAATGAAGTGTGCGTAGGCACCAACTACGAAACTTGAAAGAGTCATGTGTTTGGAAAGAATTTCATGATAGATCAATGAAGGGAAGAAGAATGATGCATCAAAAATCCTTATTACTTGATTCACAAAACTGATGAGTACTTATATGTTATGGAAGGTTTAAGTAATATGTGAACATTGGATCTTAAATATCTTGGAAAACTTCCTTTACACAATTTAACAAAAGATCCAATAGCAAGTTATTTGAGAAGAAGACCAATGATATATTGGATAAAGGAAATAAGAACGCTTAGTGATTTTTGTATCAAGAGTTTAGAGGGGAGTTTCTTAGGCCTTTCAACAAAGATATGACTTGCTAACACTCTTATCAATGCACTAAAGAGAATTGCCTATATCAATACATCCTTTAGACCTTTTAATATTATGAGAAGGGTTCAAATACAAAGAAAGAAATATTGAAAAAAACTCTCTTAAACTAAATTTTTGTCATTGGTTGGTTAAAAGTAATCGTTCTAGTTTTTTGGAATAAAAAAGTTTATATTTGTACTTGTGTGGGACCCTTTTCAACATCATTTAGAACCATTGATCTTAACCAACCAAAAGTTAGTTTTAGCTTAAGAATATTATTTTTTAATTTCTCTTGGTTTGTATTTAAACCCTTCCCTCAATATTATTTACCAAAGAAGACCCTTTAAAATTCAAACAAAAAATTCAAATTAAGACCAAAGACAAAGGGCCTTCTTCTTCATCATATCCCTCTTACCAAGTTCTATGACCCTCATGCCTCTACCGGTGCTTCATGCATCATTATATGTTTTGTTTAAATTTAAAAAGATGTGGGGCTTTCCCACCCCCTAGACATTAGATAAATCTGCCTCTCCTTACCACCTTCATCACACTACTGTTGTAAAGTCCAGATCCTCACCACCATCATGACCATCGTATTAGGCCCCCATGGAATTGAGCCATGTGTGGTCACACGAGCTACATCCCTTTAGGTTGGGCCTTTACGTTTTCTTAATTGAGACCATTACAACCACTTCTTATATATGATCAATTGCAAATAAAGCTTATTATTGGTGATCCTATCAAGTTGTTAGTGAACTAAATATACCATTAATTTCCTTATCAAATCGGTTAAAAAATGTTATGTGTCACTTTCATGTGGCGTCATCGTATCTTTGTTTTCGTATCTTCATGTGCTTTTTTCTTGTAATTTGTATTGTAAGCTTTTTTGGAAATATATTTGTGTATTTTTCAATGTCTAAGAGAAAATACTCAATTAAGAGCATATTTGTGTATTTGAATATATTGCATTTATGTTGCGCTTATTCAGTTATCTTCAACCAATTCAATCTATAATTTAAAGCTAGATCTCTTGGTATGTTGCCTATCACAACTTTTCTTGAATGGTGTTTCCACCCAACTTTCTTCTATGGTTTATTCAAAGTCTGTAAGTAAGGTGCACATATCTTCGTACTATTTAGCCTATCTCAAAATAATAAATAAAGCACGAACATGCAGCTCATACTTCAAGAGTATGACGATAAATGTCCATATATTTTCTTCTTATGAACTAAATGCATATTATTTTTTTTGCTTAAATACATGAGAAATTTTATTATTGTTGGTTGTTGTTATATATAGTGATTTGAAAGTTAGTAATACTTTTGTCCTGTTATGATAGGTTGTGTATAGTTGAAGGGGGTGATATGTCAATTGTGTAATGTTGGTTGTTAATTGTGGTTAACGACTTCTAGGTTTAAAAAAGGGGAAAATCTGTAGTAGTAGTATACTCTTGGAAATTGATTTCATCTTCTTTGATAAAACTCTCTCTTGTTCTTGATTGTGATTTTCAATTCGATTTCGATTATATTCAACAGTAGCGAACCTCGTAATAATAGAAATGAGAAACAAGTTTATGAAAAATTCGTCATATGAGAACCTTTGACTCATATCCTCACTTTCCTTATTAGTATACTTACTGTAAGCAAATGTTTTTCTTGTATTAACGTCCCTACCTGCAGGACCGTTAAAAGGTGGTCACTTACAACACAACAACACAATGAGGAGAGTTCTTTAGAATACTCAACAGATCAAATAAGGAACCGGTAACTTATATGAAAGATACTAAGAACAAAAGTAAAGTATGAGACAGAACAAGATTGCAAACAACACAAGTATTTGGTTTTTAAGAATGCTGTTCTATTGCTCTCAAGTTCTTTTACAAGTATTACAAAGCATAAAAAGAAAGTTACAAGTACTTGAGATACTTTATACTACATGTAAGGATTCCTATAAGTCTGATGCAACCAAAACATCCAAAGTCTCTTTGCAAGCATGCGCTAAAGAACTGAAGTAGAAATGCTTCGGAAGTTTTACACCATGCACTAGAAATATTCTAAGTGTAAAATCTTCCAAAGCCAAGACCAATATCTTCCGAAGCCAAAAGTGAAGTCTTCCGAAGCTTCAAAGACAAAGTCTTCCGAAGCCAAATAGTGAGGACAGATTTCTTCCGAAGACTTTTAGAGATATGCCTTTATCTGATGTATTTTACCATAAAGCTAGACCACCTTTCCGCTGCAACTCTGTAAAGTCACCAACTTACATGAGTTGGTGAAAGGTCCATGCTTTTGGTAACTGTACATTAAGGTCTTAAGTCCATGCTTTCTACTTTATGTACTTTTATCCTTTTTGTAATATATTAGGATGTGAGCTATGGCATGTCATAGTCACAAGTCAAAAGGCAGATATGCCTTTTGATTCTACAATTGATTTTGTTTGTGTCTAGTCAATTGTATCCAGCTGGCTTTCAAAGTATAGCGGGCTGTAGGTTGTAGTATAAGTATTCCATGTTCTTGTATCTTTCTTTATGCTTTGTAACACTTGTAATAGAACTTGAGAAAGCAATATACTTCATCCTTGAAACCCAATATCTTGTGTTCTCTTGTTCTGTCTCTTACTTATTACTTGTGTTCTTAGTATCATACTTGTGGTTAATCCAGTTTACTGTTTGATTAAGTTTGGTTAATCTCCTCTTTGTGTTGTTGTGTTGTAAGTGACCACCCTTCACCGGTCCTGCAATTGGTATTAGAGCATTTCAGGCTCTTGATATAAGATCTCACCATCTTAAGATCCCTCAAACACACAAATACTAAACTTTTCAAATGGCAGCCATTTCCAAGACTGATATGGAAACTGGAACCATAAACAAGTCCCCACTGATCACTCTTGATGACTTTGATACCTGGTGCATGAGAATGGAAGGTTTCATCAGGTCTCTAGACTCAAGAATATGGGAGTCTGTTGAAAATGGACCTTTCATACCCAGCACTCCTTCTGCTACTGGTGCTGGTATGATCCCCAAAGATGTGGCTAACTACTCTGATGAAGATAGGAAGAGAGTAGAGATTGACAGAAAAGCCATGACAGCCCTTCAAAATGCCCTTCCAAACTCTGTGTACAGAGGTTTCAAGAAGTGCAAAACAGCTAAACAGCTGTGGGATGCACTAAAACTGATGTATGAAGGCTCCTCTGAAGCCAAGAAGAACAAGAAGGATCTCCTGAAGCAGCAGTTTGAAAACTTCACCTTTAAAACAGGTGAAACCATGACTCAGCAATACTTCAGGTATGTTGAGATAGTGGATACCCTTGTGGATGGAGGAGTTCCTCTTGAGAATAGAGACATTGTAAGGAAGTTCATGTCCTCACTTCCTAGGCAATGGACACACTATTGTGTGGTGATCAAGAGGACTGAAAATCTCAAAACTCTTACTCTGACAGAGTTATATGGGATTCTCAGTGGCTACCAGATGGAGATGAACATGCAAGGTTCATCTGGCAACTCCAACAATCAATTGGGTTCAGCCCTGCACGTGGTTGAAAGGGATAGCATAGAACCCCAACATCATCTCATATGCTACCCTGACAATTCATCAAAGGGTCCTTTCATCACCTTCCCAGAGACACCCAGGGAGAACTACACTCAAGAAAGCCCATTCCAAGAGACAAGCTCTTCTCAAGCTTTTGTGTCTACTGATGAAAGTTGTGGCAACTCTCTTTTCACTCTTGAAGACCTGGATTGTATCTATCTAGATAATCTGGAATACATGGAAATAGTCCAGCAGGTGGCTCTTCTCATTCACAGAGCCAAGAAGTTCTACAAGAGAACTGGAAGGAAGTTTCTAAGCAATGTAACCAGTGGAAAGTTTGGCTTGGACAAAGGCAAAGTCAAGTGTTACAACTGTAACTTGATGGGCCACTTTGCCAGAGAGTGTAAGGCACCCAGAACAAATGGTGGCCAAGCACAAACCAGACCAAACTACACTGAGAAAGCCCCCAGAATGAGAAGCCAAAGCAACAAGATGCTGTTGTTGTTGAAGAAGGAGGCTTTGACTGGAGCTTTCAGGTGGAAGATGCTTCTCCAAACCAAGCACTAATGGCAGATTATGATGAAGCCAAGGTATTGAAACGTCTCTGTACTCCTGAATGCATTGCTAAAGTTAATAGATACAGGTCCTATAACTTGGAGATGAGATCTGATCTTGAGTCCTTAAACATTTTAAAATTTGATTTTAGAAAGTCTGAAAATGATTATAAACTAAAGATAGAGGACTTAGAGAAAACCATTTCAGTTCTAAAACATGAGCATACAGATTTCAGGACTCAAATCAAAGATCTCATAACCAAGCTGACTGAGTGCCAGGCTGAGCTTGTGAACAGCAAAGCCAGTGCAGAAAAGAGTGGTCTTGAAGAAGAGACCTTCAAGAACATGATATCCTCATCCCTGCATAACAAGGTGTGTTATCAAAATAGTCAGGGACTCATCCAATGTGATAGCTCCTCCACACACAATCTTGTCTGTAAGATCTCCTAGGTATGGAACTTGTGAAGATGAGCTTCCTCTCATAGATCCTATAAGTGAAGAGGATGAAGAAGAGATAGGGAAGAATTCCTCTGAGAAGAATGAAAAGGAGATTTCTAAGAAGGGCCACTATCCTTCTGAGGAGAAGAAGATTACTGTGATGACCAAGTCAATGAGAAAGAACTTGATCAGGAAGAGCAAAAGAAAAGCAAGAAAGGCTCAAGAGATCAAGGCTACTTTTGACTCTAAGCAGAAACAAGTTTTTATCTCTGCAGGGTTCGAAGTAGTAAAGACTAAAGACATCAACCAAAACTTTTCAGCTAAGAGTTCTGGTTCTTGTTCAAATCATCTCAGTACCAAGAAAAAGACTGATCTGTTGTGTACCACTGTTGCACAGCCTGGACCATCAAACTCCAAGAACAGTTCCCAGCCCATAAGGACTGTCTCAGCATCTGCAAAGATGAAGATGGAGAAGGGATGTGACCAAAGACAATCTTGTTCTCATAAGAAGACTCTTGTGAAGAAGAAAATGTTGTGTGTCATGTGTGAAAGTACCTCTCACATTGCTAAGGATTGTCCATACAATCCTAAAAGTACTGTCAATATGACCAAGACAAAGACTTCAAAGAGTTCCAAGAAGATTCAAGCTTCGGAAGGAAAATCTGTTTCCTTCGGAAGCTCCAAATCTAAGAAGAAGGCAAATGGAGAATTACCTTCGGAAGAGAAGTTGGTCTCGGAAGAAAAGAATTCTTCCGAAGCACTGAAGTCTGCTGCAGTGACTGCAGAATCTTCCGAAGGTTCAGTCATCAAAACTTCCGAAGTCCCAAAAGCTTCTGAAGTTTTGAAGGTCAAGTCCAAGACTCCAAAGGTGGTGTGGAAGTCTAAGAAAGACCAAGTGACTTAAAATTCTCCGTCAACAATAGCTCAAGATCCTCCTAGCACAACCATAGGATCTATTACTGTTGCATTACCTTCTATTATACTTAGTGAGCCCAAGACAAATAAGGCTTGGGTTTCCAAATGTAACTAATCATTTTCTTTGTGTAGGAACAGCTCAAGACAAACAAGAATGTCTGGATCATTGATAGTGGCTGTTCCAGGCACATGACAGGCAATAGGTCACTACTCATAACTTTAAGAGGATTGATGGAGGACCAGTTGCTTTTGGAGGAGATGAAGGTGGTTACAATTCTAGAAGCGGCAAGGTCACAAATGGTAAGCTCAGCATTGAAAAGGTAAACTTTGTCAAGGAGCTTGGGTACAATCTTCTAAGTGTATCCCAATTTTGTGATTAGAGTCATAACATGCTCTTTACTGAGCATGAGCGCATTATTCTCAAGCCTGGAGTGGTCATTCCTCATGAGCACATCCTGCTTAGAGCCCCCAAAAAAGGGAACATGTACAAGATGGACTTACAAAAAACATCTCCCTCTTGAGAAGTTTCATGCTTTCTATCTAAAGCCAATAGTGATGAGTCTTTCCTATGGCATAAAAGAATGTGCCATGTAAACTTTAAGAACATGAATAAACTAATTAAACATGATTTGGTAACTGGAATACCAAAGAAAGAGTTTACAAGTGATGATTGTGTTGCATGCCTGAAAGGGAAGCAACATAAGGTATCTCACAAGCCTAAGGAAAGGAACTCTATCACTACTCCCCTACACTTATTACATATGGATCTCTTTGGCCCCACCAGTGTAATGAGTCTAGGAAGGACCTCTTATTGTTTGGTGATCACAGATGATTTTACAAGATTCACTTGGGTTTTCTTTCTTAGATCTAAGGATGAGACCCCTGAGATTCTGAAGAATTTCATCTTAAAATTTAAGAATCAAAGTGATCACAAGGTCAAAATCATAAGATGTGATCAAGGGACTGAATTCAAGAATCAAACCCTTGGTACATTTTGTGATGAAAAGGTATTACAAGACAATATAATGCTCCCAGGACTCCTCAGCAAAATGGTGTTGTTGAGAGGAGAAACAAGACACTAATTGAAGCTGCAAGAACTATGTTGTCTGACTCTAAACTGCCCATCACCTTCTGGGCAGAGGTAGTAAACACTGCTTGCTATGTGCAAAACAGAGTTTTAGTAGTTAAGACACATGGTAAGACTCCTTATGAACTTTGGCACAAGAGAAAACCTTTCATTGGCTTTCTCAGGTCATTTGGATGTCCTTGCACCATCTTGAATACCAAAGATCAAATTGCCAAATTTGCTGAGAAATCAGATGATGGACACTTCATTGGATACTCTTCCCAGGCTAAGGCTTATAGAGTATACAATCTCAGAACTAGAATTGTTGAGGAGTCAGCCAATGTGACTTTCAATGAACACACACCCTGTGTGGCTGGTTCTGGTCCTAATTGGCTATTTGATCTTGATTTAGTTACCAACTGTTTTAACGAATCTTGTGAGAATGTTTCAGGATCTGCAGAAATTTTAAATACAGGTGATCCTGATCCAAGATTTAAGCTAAGAAGACCTTCAACTGATACATCTTCAGCTCTAGTTGGAACTACTTCAGCAAATGAGGTTTCTATCAGCACTATAATGACAAACTCAGCTGATACATCTGGGGTGCCTTCAAATTCCAGCTCAGAGGCTCGACAACCATATAAGGATACCTCAATTGTGGAAGACAACAATGGTGGTGGTGAAAGTGATCAAGAATTCCTTGATGATAATAACCACACCATAGATGACAACATCAATGATGTCACACACGCATTGGATCAAGTCAATCTTGATAAGTGTGCTGATGTGGAGAGTGAAAAATCTATGCCAGATCTAAATTTCTCAAATTTAGATCTTTCTCAGCAACTTGCTGTGATCCCTCAGCTTAGGATCCACAAGTCTCATCCCACCACAAACATCATTGGAAATGTTGTCACAGGGGTAAGAACAAGAGGACAAACCCATGAAGCAAATATTTGTCTTCACTCTTGTTTCTTATCCTAGATAGAGCTAAAGAAAGTTGATGAGACTCTAAAGGATGAAAGTTGGGTTGAAGCTATGCAACAAGAGTTTCTTCAATTCAAAAGGTAAAAAGTTTGGAACCTTTGTCCTCTTCCTCATGGGAAGACTACCATTGGAACCACATGGGTGTTTAGGAATAAGAAGGATGATAGAGGCATTATCATCAAGAACAAGGCTAGACTAGTTGTTCAAGGATACACACAAGAAGAAGGGATTGACTACACTGATGTCTTTGCTCCAGTAGCAAGATTAGAAGCTGTAAGGATATTCCTGGCATTTTCTACATCCAAGAACTTCAAGGTCTTTCCACTTGATGTGAAGTGTGCTTTTCTGTATGGAGTGATTGATGAAGAGGTGTATGTCAAACAGCCACCTGGTTTTGTAGACCCTGATCATCCTGATTATGTCTGCAAGCTTGACAAAGCTCTTTATGGGCTGCATCAGGCACCCAGGAAGTGGTATGAGACATTGTCTGAGTATCTTTACAAACATGGATACAGGAGAGGTACTATAGATGGAACTCTCTTCATCAAAGGACAGGGAAGTGACATATTGTTGGTTCAAGTGTATGTGGATGACATCATCTTTGGTTCAACTAATCCAAAGCTCGGCAAAGACTTTGAGAAGCTGATGAAAGACAAGTTTGAAATGAGTGCAATGGGTGAACTTAATTTCTTTCTGGGAATTCAAGTGAAGCAAGTTGAAGATGGTATCTTCATAAGTCAGTCAAAGTATGTTCAGGACATACTCAAGAGGTTCAACATGACTGATTGTAAGATTGCTAAGACACCCATAGCCAGAAACCACTCCCTTGGACCTGATCTTGAGGGGGAGTGTGTAGATGAACACCTATACAGGGCTATGATTGGGTCTCTTATGTATCTTACTGCTAGCAGGCCTGATATCATGTTTGCTACATGTATTTGTGCAAGATATCAAGCGAACCCTAAGATGTCTCACCTCATCACTATCAAGAGAATTCTAAGATACCTCAAAGGTGCTTCAACACTTGGTTTATGGTATCCAAAGAATCCTGACTTCAATCTGTATGCTTATACAGATAGTGATTATGGTGGTTGCAATATGACTGCAAAGTCTACATCTGGGGGATGTCAATTCTTTGGTGGAAGGGTTGTCTCATGGCAATGCAAGAAACAATCCTGTGTGTCTGCATCAACTGTTAAGGCTGAATACATTGCTGCTGCAAGTTGCTGTGCTCAAGTGCTTTGGATTCAAAATCAGATGCTGGACTATGGATTTAACTTCAAGGAGACTCCCATCCACATAGACAACAATAGTGCTATCTCTATCACAGAGAACCCTGTGTAGCACTCAAGGACCAAACACATCAATATCAGGTATCACTTAATAAGAGATAACTATAAAAAAGGATTAATTAAACTAGTCAAAGTTCATACAGATGAACAATATGCTGATCTGTTTACAAAAGCTTTTGATGAACAAAGATTTAAATATCTAATATCAACTATTGGGATGATTAACCTTGAGTAGATTTTTTCTTAAAACTAATTCTAATTATTTCTTAAAATCTGTGTGTCCTAGGTTGTCTAGTTCATCACTTTCATAAGCTCATATTTTCTTTGGATAAAAAATCCTTTTTGAAGATTCTTTTTAGATTCTAGAAAATTTTCTGATCCTTCGGAAGATATATTTTTATCTTCGGAAGAAAATCATGTCTTCAAAATAAATAAATGTCTAAGAAATTTTACCTTCGGAAGAGGTTTCAATCTATCTTCCGAAGCTTAAATACTTGTCTCAGACACTTATTTCTTTTCAAGGACTTTTTCCTTCCGAAGCAAAATTAACTCTCGGAAGCTTTGTTGTTTTATATACAAAGCATTCAAGTTTTTATTTCTCTTCCGAAGCAAAATTTTCAAAACTCTCTGGAAATCCTTCCGAAGTCATTTTAGCTTCGAAAGCTTTTTCATTAAAACTTTCGAAGATAATTTACCTTTGGAAGCTTTTCGAATTCCAAGAAAACTACTTTTTGAGCAAAAGTAAACTACTTTTTCAGAGGTGGGACCGACATTCGGATTTCAAAGTTTATCCTCTTTTATTAACTTTGGTTCAAATCCTTTTCACAAAAATACCCAACGGTTCCCCCTCTCCGTCACTATCTTCCTCAATTCTACTATTCCTCAAACCTAATTCCCAAACCGCCTTTGCTTTTCACCTTTCTTCATCCTTAAGCTTCTAAAATGGTCAACCTTAACCGCAAAAACAACCCAGATTTCTCCATGCAACTTCACAGGCAACACAATCAAGTTGCTCTGTTAAGCTCTGAGAAAGATGATAGTTTCTCAGAGATTTGCCGTTTAGCTTTATCAAATTACTTCACCTCCCTAACCATTGATCCTACTCTCTATGAGGATCATCTGCTTGAATTTTGGAAGACCTGTCAAGAGGTCATCATGGATGGGGAGAAGGCACTGTTTGCCATAGTGCAAGGGAGGACAATCTTCATCACTCCAGGCATCATCAACACTCACTTGCAGCTGGATGATGAAGAAGGTGAGTTGTCCTTCTCAAAGAAAGCTGTCAATCATTCCTTTGAGCAGATGGGTTATGAGGGAGATTTCTCTGTAAAGACCTTCAGGAAAGGGAAGGTCTCATCCCAGTGGAAATATCTACTCCATATGGTTATCCACAACTTGTCTAACAAGCATGGAGGGTGGGACCAGATTCCTGAGGATCTCTCCTTCATAGTGCATGGAATGGTTCAAGGGGTCAAGTTCAGGTACTCTCAATTTGTCTATACAAATTTGCTTGCTAACTTGGACTCCTTAGAGTGTTATATGTTTCCTAGATATGTTCAACACATTCTCAACTGTGAACTGGGATCACAGTTGAGGGAAACAGATAACATTCTTAAATTGGAACAGATGAAGCCTGACATCTTTAAAATCATGAAGAAGCCATCTGTAGGCTTCTTAGGGGTAGAAACAGCCCTTGTCCCCAAAATTTTAGAGCTCAATGCTCAAGGTGACAACCTAGCAACACAAGCTAGTGTTGAACCCACACCTTCTACCTCTCTACCACCAAAAAGACCACAAGTAACCCTCACCTACCAAAGAAAATCCAAACGAACCCCTGCTCAAGCTACTGAGTCTGTGCAGGTCCCCATATACTCACCAATACAGGAGGAAGTGGAAACTAGAGCTCCCATTTCCCCTAAGGAGCAAACCACTCCCACAATCAGGGCTGAGGTTCCTCATGCTCACCCTGATGAGCTCACCAGCCCAACTGCCTTAAGCCTTCACTCTGAGTCTTAACACTCAAGTTAACAACCTTCAAGGGACAGTTACCATCCCCAACCTTTAGATCTAAATCAACACATTTCCAACCTTTCATTCTATACTGATGAAGACTTAGGTTTCAGTGAGTACCATGAGTCTCTCTTCTCTTCCCCTACTCAAAGAGAGATGAGTACTCCTGAGTCTCCTCAGTCTAGCCCACATCCGTCACATATAACTGAGGTGGATACTTCTGAACCTGTTCATGATATCCATATGGAAGAGGCTCTCAATTTTGCAAGTGATTACATTATTAAGACCTCAACCATGGCAACTCAGCCCATTGACATCTCAACTGAGAATGTCAATGAGCAGATAAATCCAGCAGCCAAGAACCTGAAGCTTGTAGTGAGAGAGAGGACTTTGGTTCAATCATTTCATCCCCCAATGATTCTTCTGATGAAGAAGAGGGGAATCTGAGACTAAAGGTGCAAAAACTGTCAAAAACATGCTCCTATTTAGTCTCTAAGGTTAGTCACCTTGAATCTCAGGTGACTATCCTTCACAATAAGGTCAATGATCAGCAACTTGAGATATCTTATCTCAGGGAAAAACTAGCTGGGAGACCTTTAAGAAGAGCTCAACTAGGAACACAAGAACCTGTGAATGTGGTTGACCTAACCTCTAGCTCACATATGCAAGAGGGTGATGCTACCAAAAAGGGGGAGAAAGTCATTACAGACACAGAACCTGGGAGTTCTTCAGAGAGTATGGACATTGAGGACTCACCATCCTCACTTGCAATGGTGCATACTTAGCAACTTCCTCAAGTTCACATTAATGTGGATTCTATAGACTCTATCATCAGGAGTCTCTTTGAGGAAGGTATTCCAAGGGCTATGTCATCCCCACCTCAAGGAACTTCAAACTACATCATTGGGTGGATGTATGATGCTGATAGAAGAGCCCTTATTCTTTACAGAGTTCAAGGGAAACAAGAAGTATTTGATTTTGAAACCTTGAACTACTATGAAGGTCTTGATCTGGTCAACATGCCACTTGTCAATCCAAGCAAACCAAGACAAGCTGACAGGTTAGCACTCAGAATTCAAGAAAGAAATACTGAAGAGTTCAGCCTAAGAAGGAGACAAAAGCAATCAGGTAATGTCATTGGTCAACTGGATGCTGAGGCAGACCCTGAGATTAGCTTCAAAGGGAAAACCTTGGCTGAAGGCCCAGTGATAGAGCTTGAGAGCCCTATCACACCAACAACTGCTTCAAAAATTCATTCCCTTGGTGAAACACCTGCTGGTGAAGGTGTCTCACAACCTCTCTCTGGCCAGAGCATGGATGCTACACCAAGCTATGAAGGCCAAACCTCTATCCACCCTGAATCAAAAAGGTCTGTGGGTGACAAAGGGAAAAGATTTTGACTCCTGAGGAAATTGAGGAGGAGGAGAGAGAGAGAGGAAGAGGAAGCTAAGGGGAGAAAGTTTCTCTGGGTCTTCAGGTTTTATGCAAGCTGTAATCAGGACTGTCCCCAGACCAAACACTCAAGATGATGAGTTAGGGCAGTCAGGATTACTTACCTGCAGATCAGGAACTATGACATAGATGAGATTATATCTCTCCCCTTAGAGCAATTAAATGAACTGGCTGACATGGAAGTGTCAAGAGAGATGAAAGAAAAAGAGGATGCAAGGTTACTTCTCCAATTCAAAGAAGAGAAGAGACAGAAAAGACTATACAAGCATGCCCCTACTCTCTCCCCAGTTCAAGAAAGCCCTGTGCAAGAGACTATGGCATCTACACAAGAACCTCAAGTAGACAAAGAAACAGACAGACAAAACATGATCAACTACCTGAGTGCCACATGTCTCTACCAGGCATTTGCACTTCTTCCCTTGTCCTTTAAGTACATTGAGTTTGAGTATCTCAAACAGCTTGAACTTCAAGTGCTCAAAGAACAAAAAGCCACAAGGAGAAAGATGAGGGAAGATGCTGCAAAGTCAAGAGCCATTATCCAAAAGAGTATGTAGAAGTCTGCTGACAGACAAAGGATGATGAGCTTCTTGAAGCTATATGGATTCTTTGGAAGGAGACTTGGCCCTATGTCTCTATCCACAATGGATGAGCATATCAGGGTAATCAAGCAGAAGAAAAGGATGATCAACAAGGTGTTGCAGACCAGTCTTCTCAGTTAAAGTCTTCTAAGAGGAAGAAGAGGATGGCTTCTAAACCAAAGTCTAAAAAGAAGAAGCCTGAATCATCTACCTCTACACCTCAGGCTGAGTCAGATCAACCTGAGGAAGTGCATGAAGAGGCAACCCAATCAACTCCAATTCAAGTGGCTCCTCTTGCAGCTGAGACACCCATCTTATCCTGGACCTTCACTACTAATCCAGAGAGATGGCATGTGATCAGAGATCAAGGTGTTGAGAATGTCTATACATGGAAAGACATAATCAACTTACCTCTGCATGATATCTTTGAGATGAGAAGATATTATGAGAGTCTGAATGATCCTGACCATCTAATGAAGAAGGGTATGGTCATCATTATGCTGAAGACTACAAACATCTGAAGATCTTCTAAATGTTTTGGTAGCATCAGCCTAGGGGGAGTTTGTAAGGATTCCTATAAGTCTGATGCAGCCAAAACATCCAAAGTCTCTCTGCAAGCATGCACTAAAGAACTGAAGTAGAAATGCTTTGGAAGTTTTACACCATGCACTAGAAATATTCTAAATGTAAAATCTTCCGAAGCCAAGACCAATATCTTCCGAAGCCAAAAGTGAAGTCTTCCGAACCTTCAAAGACAAAGTCTTTCGAAGCCAAATAGTGAAGACAGATTTCTTCCGAAGACTTTTAGAGATATGCCTTTATCTGATGTACTTTACCATAAAGCTGGACCACCTTTCCGCTGCAACTCAGTAAAGTCACCAACTTACATGAGTTGGTGAAAGGTCCATGCTTTTGGTAACTGTACATTGAGGTCTTGAGTCCATGCTTTCTACTTTATATACTTTTATCCTTTTTGTAATATATTAGGATGTGAGCTATGGCATGTCATAGTCACAAGTCAAAAGGCAGATATGTCTTTTGATTCTACAATTGATTTTGTTTGTGTCTAGTCAATTGTATCCAGCTGGCTTTCAAAGTATAGCCGGCTGTAGGTTGTAGTATAAGTGTTCCATGTTCTTGTATCTTTCTTTATGCTTTGTAACACGTGTAATAGAACTTGAGAAAGCAATATACTGCATCCTTGAAACCCAATATCTTGTGTTCTCTTGTTCTGTCTCTTACTTATTACTTGTGTTCTTAGTATCATACTTGTGGTTAATCCAGTTTACTGTTTGATTAAGTTTGTTTAATATCCTCTTTGTGTTGTTGTGTTGTAAGTGACCACCCTTCACCATTCCTGCACTACATCCTACAGTCGGCCATACTTTGAAGGCCAGCTGGATACATAAGATAGACAACAGAAAATCAAATGTAGAGTCAAAAGGCACATTGCCTTTTGACTAGTGACAATGACATGTCATAGCTCACATCCTAATATATTACAAAAGGATAAAAGTACATAAAGTAGATATCTCAGAATCAAGACTTCAATGTACGGTTACCAAAAGCATGGACCATTTCACTAACTCATGTAAGTTGGTGACTGAACAGAGTTACAGCGGAAAGGTGGTCCAACTTTATGGTACACTACATCAGATAAAAGCATGTATCTAAAAGTCTTCGGAAGAAATCTGTCTTCACTCTTTGGCTTCGGAAGACTTTGTCTTTGAAGCTTCGGAAGACTTCACTTTTGGCCTCGGAAGATGTTGGTTTTGACTTTGGAAGATTTTACACTTAGAATATTTTGTAGTGCATTGTGTAAAACTTCCGAAGCATTTCTACTTTTGTACTTCAGTGCATGCATGCAGAGAGACTTTGGATGTTTTGGCTGCATCAGACTTATAGGAATTCTTACAAACTCCCCCTAGGCTGATGCTACCAAAACATTTGAAGGCCTTTAGCTGTTGACAGTCCTTATTATGATGATGACCATACCCTTCTTCATTAGATGGTCAGGATCACTCAGACTCTCATAGTATCTTCTCATCTCAAAGAGATCATGCAGAGGTAGGTTGAATAAGTCTTTCCATGTGTAGACATCTTTACCACCTTGATTTCTAATCACATGCCATCTTTCTGGATTAGTTATAAAGGTCCAGGATAAGATGGGTCTCTTAGATGCAAGAGGAGCCACTTGAATTGGAGTTGATAGGGCTATCTCTTCATGCACTTCCTAAAGTTGGTCTGATTCATCCTGAGGCTTGGAGGTGGATGATTCAGACTTCTTCTTCTTTGACTTTGGTTTATAAGTCATCTTCCTTCTCTTTGAAGACTTTAACTGAGAAGACTGGCCTGCAGCACCTTGTTGATCAGTCTTGTCTGCTCAGTTGGGTGTACCTCCCTCACAGGTTTAGAAGGAGAGGGAGTTTGACACTGCTGTGGATCAAAAGATGAAGCTTGCTGAGACTCAGCAGGAGGTCCAGGTTGTGTTGTCTCAGGTTGTTCAATCTTAACCTCCACTTCAGGAGGAGCTTGACTTGGAGGGGAGTGTAAGTCAATGAGCTCTCCCTTTTTGATCGTATGCTTGATTACCCTAATGTGCTCATCCATTGTAGATAGAGACATAGGGCCAAGTATCCTTCCAGAGAATTCATATAGTTTCAAAAAGCTCATCATCCTTTGTCTGTTAGGAGACTTCTTCATACTTTTTTGGATGATGGCTCTTGACTTTGCAGCATCTTCCCTCATTTTCTCTTGTTGCTTTTTGTTCTTTGAGTACTTGAAGTTCAAGATGTTTGAGATACTCAAACTCAATGTACTCATAGGACAAGGGAAGAAGTGCAAATGCCTGGTAGAGACCTGTGGCACTCAGGTAGTTGATCATATTTTGCCTATCTGTTTCTTTGTCTACCTGAGGTTCTTGTGGAGCTGCCATAGTCTCTTGCATAGGGCTTTCTTGAACTGGGGAGAGGGTAGGAACATGCTTGTATAGTCATTTATGTCTCTTCTCTACTTTGATTTGGAGGAGCAACCTTGCATCCTCTACTTCATTCCTCTCCCTAAACATTTCCATGTATGCTAGTTCATTAAGTTCCTCTAAGGGGAGAGATATAATCTCATCAATGTCATAGTTCCTGGTCTGCAGGTAAGTAATCCTGACTGCCCTCAACTCATCATCTTGAGTGTTGGGTCTGGGGGCATCCTTGATTGCAGCTTGCATGAAGCCTGAAGACCCAGTGGAACTATCTCCCCTTAGCTTCCTCTTCCTCTCTCTCTCCTCCTCCTCAATATCCTCTGGAGTTAAAATCCTTTTCCTTTTGTCACCCACAAACCTTTGTGACATAGGGTGGAGAGAGCTTTGGCCTTCATTTCTTGGTGTAGCATCCAAGCTCTGGCCAGAGAGAGGCTGTGACACACCTTCACCAGTAGATGTTTCACTAAGGGAATGACTTACTAAAGTAGTTGTTGGTGTGACATGGCTCTCAGGCTCTATCACTAGGCTTTTAGTTAAGGTTTTCCCGTTGAAGCTAATCTTAGGGTCTACCTCAACATCCAGTTGACCAATGACATTACCTAATTGCCTTTGTCTCCTTCTTTGGCTGAACTCTTCAGTAATCCTGTCTTGAATCCTTTGTGCTAGCCTGCCAGCTTGTCTAGATTGGCTTGGGTTGACAAGTGGTATGTTGATCAGGTCAAGACCTTCATAGTAGGGTCTGAAAGTTGAATACCTCTTGCTGCTCCTGAACTCTTTGAAGAATAAGAGCTCTTTTGACAGCATCATACCTCCATCCAATAATGTAGTTTGAAGTTCCTTGGGGTGGGGATGACATAGCCCTTGGAATACCTTCCTCAAAGAGACTCTGAATGAGAGAGTCTAGAGATTCCACATCAAAAGTTGCTGAGTATGCACAATTGCAAGTGAGGATGGTGAGTTCTAAATGTCCATACTCTCTAAAGAACACCCAGGTTTTGTGATTGCAATGACTTTCTCCCCCTTTTTGGTAGCATCATCCTCTTGCATAGGTGAGCTAGGAGTTATGTCAATCACATCCACGTGTTCTTGTATTCCTGGTTGAGCTCTCCTTAAAGGTCTCCCAGCTAGTTTTTACTTGAGATAAGATATCTCAACTTTCTGATCATTGACCCTGTTTTGCAGGGTAGTCACCTGAGATTCAAGGTGACTAACATTAGAGACTAGGTAGGTGCATGTTTGTGACAGTTTTTGCACCTTTAGTCTCATATTCCCATTATCTTTATCAGAAGAATCATGGGGGGATGAAAGAATTGGACCAAAGTCCTCACTCTCACCACCAGCTTCATGTTCTTGGCTGCTGGATTTCCTCTGCTCACTGATAGCCTCAGTTGAAGTGTCAATGGGCTGAGTTGCCATGGTTAAGGTCCTAATGATGTAATCACTTGCAGAAATGAGAGCCTCTTCCATATGGATCTCCTGAACAGGTTCAGAGAGGTCCACCTCCGTAATGGGTGACTAATGTGGGCTAGACGTAGGAGACTCAGGAGCACTCATCTCTCTTTGAGTAGAGGATGAGTAGAGAGAGACTCATGGTACTCACTGAAACCTATGTCTTCATCAGTATAGAATTCAAGGTTAGGAATGGGTTGGTTTAAGTCTAAAGGCTGAGGATGGTAACTATCCCCTGAAGGTTGTTCACTTGAGTGTTGAGACTCAGAGCGAAGGCTTAAGGAAGTTGGGGTAGTGAGCTCATCAGGCTGAGCATGAGGAACCTTAGCACTGATCCTTGAAGAAATGGGAGTGGTTTGCTCCTCAGGAGAAGTGGGAGCTCTAGTATCCACTTCCTCCTGTATGGGTGAGTATATGGGGGCCTGCACAAGCTCAATAGCTTGAGCGGGGGTTTGTTTGGACTTTTTTTGGTAGTTGAAGGTGATTTGAGGCCTTTTTGGTGGTTGAGAGGTAGAAGGTGTGGGTTCAACACTAGCTTGTGTTGCTAGGTTGTCACCTTGAGCAATGAGCTCTAACATTTTGGGGACAAGGGCTATTTTGTACCCCGGAGAAGCCTACAGTTGGCTTCGTCATGATTTTAAAGATGTTGGTCTTTATATGTCCCAATTTAAGAATATTACTTGTTTCCTTTAACTGTGAGCCCGACTCACAGTTGAGAATGTATTGAACATATCTAGAAAACATGTAGTACTCTAAGGAGTCCAAGTTTGCAAGCAAATTTGTATATACAACTGAGAGTACCTGAACTTGACCCCTTGAACCATTCCATGCACTATGAAGGAGAGATCCTCAAGAATCTGGTCCCATCCTCGATGCTTGTTGGACAAGCTGTGGATAACCACATGTAGCAGGTACTTCCACTGGGATGAGACCTTCTCTTTCCTTAAGGTCTTTACACAGAAATCTCCCTCATAGCCCATCTGCTCAAAGGAATGATTAACAGCTTGTTTTGGGAAGGACATCTCACCTTCTTCATCATCAAGCTGAAGATGAGTGTTGAAGATGAAAATTGTCCTCCCTGCACTATGGTAGATAGTGCCTTCTCCCCATCCATGATGACCTCTTGACAGGTCTTCTAAAATTCAAACAGATGATCCTCATAGATAGTAGGATCAATGGTTAAGAAGGTGAAGTAGTTGGATAGATCCAGAAAACGGCTAACCTCTGAGAAACTATCATCTTTCTCAGAGTTCAACAAAGCAACATGGTTGTGGTGCCTGTGAAGTTGCATGGAGAAATCAGGGTTGTTTCTGTGGTTTAGATTGGCCATGTTGAAAAGCTTAAGGGTGAAGGAAGGTGAAGAACAAATGCGGTTTGGGTGAATTTAGGTTAGAGGAATAGTTCAGATTAAGAAGATAGTAAAAGAGGGGGGAACCGTTGGGTATATATATATGATATGGATTTAAGACAAAGTTACTGAAAGAGGATAAACTTTGAAATCCGGATGTCGGTCCCACCTCTAAAAAAGTAGTTTACTTTTGCCCAAAAAGTAGTTTTCTTGGAAGTCGAGAAATCTTCCGAAGGTTATTTTGCTTCGGAAGTTCTGAAGGAAAGCTTCCGAAGGCAAAATGGCTTCGGAAGATATTCCAAAGGGTTTTGAGAATTTTGCTTCGGAAGAGAATTATTACTCAGAGTTTTTATTCTAAGAAGAATAAAAACTTCTGAAGGTAAATTTCTTTTGGAAGAAAATTGTTCTTTGAAAAAATATAGTACTTAAGTTAATTTTAAGCTTCGGAAGATATTTCAGAAATTTCTTCCGAAGGTAAATCTACTAAAGGTAGTTATTTGTTTTCTAAGACATAAGTTTCTTCCAAAGGTAATTATAAATCTTCCAAAGGATAAAAAGATCAAGATTTTCAAAAATCTAAGGAATGTCTTTCAAAAATATTTGTCTTCCATAGAGAACAAGGGCTTATAAAGGTGATAAAATAGACAACTTAGGACACACAGGTTTTAGAAATAATATGATTAAGTTTTAATAAAAGCTACTCAAAGTTAATCATCCCAATAGCTGATACAAGATATTTGAATCTCTATTCATCAAAAGCTTTGGTGAACAGATCAACATATTTTTCATTTGTGTTAACTTTGACTAGTTTGATTAATCCCTTTTCAAAGTTATCTCTAATCAAATGATACCTAATGTTGATATGTTTTGTCCTTGAGTGCTGCACAGGATTCTCTGTAATAGAGATAGCACTATTGTTGTCTATGTGGATGGGAGTCTCCTTGAAGTTGAATCTATAATCCAACATCTGATTCTAAATCCAAAGCACTTGAGCATAGCAGCTTGTAGCAGCAATGTATTCAGCTTTAGCAGTTGATACCGACACACAGGATTGTTTCTTGTATTGCCAAGAGACTGTCCTTCCACCTACAAATTGACATCCCCCAGATTAGACTTTACAGTCATGTTGCAACCACCATATTCACTATCTGTATAGGCATACAGATTAAAGTCAGAATTCTTTGGATACCAAATGTCAAGTGTTGGAGCACCTTTGAGATATCTTAAAATTCTCTTGACAGTGACCAGATGTGACATCTTGGGGTTGGCTTGATATCTTGCACAAATACATGTGGTAAACATGATATCAGGCCTGCTAGCTGTGAGGTACATAAGAGACCCAATCATTGCCCTGTAGAGATGTTCATCAACACACTCCCCCTCAAGATCAGGTCCAAGGGAGTGGCTTTTGGCTATGGGTGTCTTAACATCCTTACAATCAGTCATGTTGAACCTGTTAAGTATGTCTTGTACATACTTTGACTGACTTATGAAGATGCCATTGTCAACTTGCTTCACTTGAATTACTAGAAAGAAATTGAGTTCCCATATGACACTCATTTCAAACCTATCCTTCATCAGCTTCTCAAAGTCTTTGTAGAGCTTTGGATTAGTTTACCCCGAAGATAATGTCATTTACATATACTTTAACTAGCATTATGTCATTTCATGTTCTTTTGATGAAGAGAGTTCCATCAATAGTACCCTTTTTGTAGCCATGCTGATAGAGATACTGAGATAGAGTCTTATACCCCTTCCTTGGTGCTTGGTGCAGCCCATAAAGAGCCTTATCAAGCCTGCAGACATAATTAGGATGATCAGGATCTGCAAACCCAGGTGGTTGTCTGACATACACCTCTTCATCAATCACCCATAGAGAAAAGCACACTTGACATCAAGTTAGTAGACCTTGAAATTCTTGGATGCAGCAAAAGCTAGAAATATCCTGACAGCTTCAAGTCTTGCTACAGGAGCAAAAACATCTGTGTAGTCAACTCCTTCTTCTTGAGTATACCCTTGAACAACTAGTCTTGCCTTATTCTTGATGACAAGTCCTCTATCATCCTTCTTATTCCTGAACACCCATTTGGTTCCTATGGTAGTCTTCCCTTGAGAAAGAGGACATAGGTTCCAAACCTTTTGCCTTTTGAATTGAAGCAGCTCCTCTTGCATAGCTTTAACCCAACTTCCATCCTTTAGAGCCTCATCAATCTTCTTTGTCTCTACCTGGGATAAGAAACAAGAGTGAATACAAACATTTGCATCATGGGTTTGTCCTCTTGTTCTTACCCCTTAAACAACATCTCCAATGATGTTTATGGTAGGGTGAAACTTATGAATCCTTAGTTGAGGGATCACAGCAAGTTGCTTAGACAGATCTAAATTAGAGAAATTTTGATCTGGCAATAAGAATTCACCCTCCACATCAGCACACTTATCAAGATTGACTTGATCCAATGAGTGTGTGACATCATTGATGTTATCATCTATGGTGTGGTTATTAGCATCAAGGAATTCTTGATCACTTTCACCACCACCATTGTTGTCTTCCACAATTGAGGTATCCTTATCTGGTTGTCGAGCCTCTGAGCTGGAATTTGAAGGCACCCCAGATGTATCAGCTGAGTTTGTCATTATAGTGCTGATAGAAACCTCATTTGCTGAAGTAGTTCCAACTAGAGCTGAAGATGTATGAGCTGAAGGTCTTCTTATCTCAAATTTTGGATCAGGATCACCTGTATTTAAATTTTCTGCAGATCCTGAAACATTCTCCCAAGATTTGTTAAAACAGTTGGTAACTAAATCAAGATCAAATAGCCAATCAGGACCAGAACCAACCACACAGGGAGTCTGTTCATTAAAAGTCACATTGGCTGACTCCTCAACAATTCTAGTTTTGAGATTGTATACTCTATAAGCCTTAGCCTGGGAAGAGTATCCAATGAAGTGTCCATCATCTGGTTTCTCAGCAAATTTGGCAATTTGATCTTTGGTATTCAAGATCGTGCAAGGACATCCAAATGACCTGAGAAAGCCAATGAAAGGTTTTCTCTTGTGCCAAAGTTCATAAGGAGTCTTACCATGTGTCTTAACTACTAAAACTCTGTTTTGCACATAGCAAGCAGTGTTTAGTGCCTCTGCCCAGAAGGTGATGGGAAGTTTAGAGTCAGACAACATAGTTCTTGCAGCTTCAATTAGTGTTCTGTTTCTCCTCTCAGCAACACCATTTTGCTGAGGAGTCCTGGGAGCACTATATTGTCTTGTAATACCTTTTTCATCACAAACTGTATCAAGGGTTTGATTCTTGAATTCAGTCCTTTGATCACATCTTATGATTTAAACCTTGTGATCACTTTGATTCTCAATTTTTAAGATGAAATTCTTCAGAATCTCAGGGGTCTCATCCTTAGTTCTAAGAAAGAAGACCCAAATGAATCTTGTAAAGTCATCTGTGATCACCAAACAATAAAAGGTCCTTCCTAGACTTATTACACTGGTAGGGCCAAAGAGATCCATATGTAATAAGTGTAGGGGAGTAGTGATGGAGTTTCTTTCCTTTGGCTTGTGAGATACCTTGTGTTGCTTCCCCTTCAGGCATGCAACACAGTGGTCATCGCTTGTAAACTCTTTCTTTGGCATTCCAGTTACCAAATCATTCATAACTAATTTATTCAAGTTTAGATAGAAAGCATGAAACTTCTCCTGAGGGAGATGTTTCTTGCAAATCCATCTTGTACATGTTCCCTTTCCTGGGGGCTCTGAGCAGGATATGCTCATGAGGAATGACCACCCCGAGCTTGAGAACAATGCACTCATGCTCAATAAAGAGCATGTTATGACTATGATCACAAAATTAGGATACACTCAAAAGATTGTACCTAAGCTCATTGACAAAGTTTACTTTCTCAATGCTGAGCTTACCATTTATGACCCTGCCTCTTCCTGTAATGTAACCTCTTACATCTCCACCAAAAGCAACTGAACCTCCATCAATTCTTTCAAACTTTTGTAATAGTGACCTATTGACTGTCTTGTGCCTGAAACAGCCACTGTCAATGATCCGTACATTTCTGTTTGTCTTGAGCTGTTCCTACACAAAAGAGATGGTTAGTTACATTTGGAAACCCAAGCCTCATTGGTCTTGGGCTCATCAAAAGAAGTTAAAGACAATGCAACAGTAATTGATCCTATAGTCATGTTTTGAGGATCATTTGCTGATGTTGATGAAGAACTTTCAGCCACTTGGTCTTTCTTTGTCTTCCACACCACCTTTGGAAGCTTATACTTGACCTTCAACACTTCGGAAGTTTTGTTGACTTCGGAAGTTTTGATGACTGGACCTTCGGAAGATCTTGCTTTCACTACAGCAGACTTCAGTGCTTCGGAAGTATTCCTTTCTTCCGAGACCAAATTTTCTTCCGAAGGCAAGTTTCCACTTGTCTTCTTCTTCATTTTGGAGCTTCCGAAGGAAAAAGATTTTCCTTCCGAAGCTTGCTTCTTCTTCTCCAGACTCTTAGAAGTTTCTTTCTTGGTCATGTGGAGAGTACTCTTTGGATTGTAAACATAATTTTTAACAAGATGAGAAGTACTCCCACACATGACACAGTCCATTTTCTTCCTTCTAGGAGTCTTCTTTTGTGAACAAGGCTGAACTTGATCACTTTCCTTCTCCATCTTCATCTTTGCAGATGTTGTGGCAATTCTTGTGGGGATAGAACTACCTTGGAGCTTATGACAACCGGCAAAGTTCAGATCATTTGCTATATTATACACGAGTTTCAACCTAGTTCTATCCATTTAAGGTCATTTCATGCATTGCAAAATTTCATGCATAACATTTCATGCATCGGTAATTCGGCGTAGTTACCATTTTTACATGTGATACAAGCACACACAAACGTTGGTGATAATTAATATGTATATGTATCAATAAATACTTTGAAGTGTTTCAAAGTATTTTAGATTCCATGTTTCAAGGTATTTTAGATTCCAAATTAAATACATTGGAAAAACTCAAATTTATAAATAAACCTAATCGCGTAAACTGAAATTTTACCCGGAACGAATCCTTTTAACGCAACTACTAAATACATGATGTATCATTAACATACCATCAATATCAAATGATATGATATTATATAAACGTTTATAATATTTGAATGTGTTTTAATAAGTAAAAAGAAAAAAATACAAAAATATGTAAAAATACTTATAGTGCAACAAATACCACCCAAATACCCAATACTACCCAAAATAAAACAAAACCCACATTATTCATCTCTTTGTTCATTCCCCTACTACCCCCCTCACCCCCACTTCTTATTTCCAAGATTCCTTGGAAATCTTGTTGACTTTTACCAAAATCCAAGACTTGCCTATTTTGTGAAACACTTTTGATGTTGATTAAAGGGACCTAACCCCATTACCACCATTGGAGTGCTCCATCTCATTCATTTTTGTCCATGAGATGATACATCCATATTCTAAAAATCCATACTAAAAGAGTGTAAGGGCATAAAGCATGCAAACACATCATACACCAACCACATCAACACAAATCACCAACACTACCCAAAGCAATCTTTTCCTTCCCCCTTCCCTTCACAATTTCATCCAAGACACCCTCACAACCACTTCATTTGACTTCCAACTCATTTTCTATAAATCTTGGGTGATTCAAGTGCCATTGTTGAAGACCAAGTGATTTTTGAAGCTTTCAAGCATCCTACATCAACCCTTCCATCTTTTCTTGCTTGTTTTTAGTGAAAACACTATCTTTTTGTCTATATATCTTTCATTTTAATATATTATATTCATCTACTAGATCATATGTAACAACATTCATCCACAAAAGTCTTTCATGTTAAAAATGGTGTTTTTACCAACAAAGAGTTTCAAGGATTTTACTTCATACAAAACATTTTAACATAAACTAAATAATGATTCTTGTTTTAAAAAGTAAATATTCATAGATCCATGTTTGATCAAGATACTAGTTGGTGATTTTATAAAAAGTCATAGGGTTTGTTAAAACCCAATAAAAGTCATAAAAGGGTTACATTATGTTTATGGAATTTTAGATGTTTTACAAGTATTATGAACACTTGTATATATATATACTACAAGTTATATTTAGTTAGTAAGTGTTAATATGAAAGTTGGGTTATGACTAGATGGTAAGTTGACAAAGTTTACAACTGGGGTTATATATATGAACATGGGAAACTAAAAGGGAAAAATATGAACTTTATGACTAAATATTATGTTAGTTTAAAGGGAATGTTAAAGTGGTTAGTAGTTGACTTTTGACAAAGATGACATATGATTTTGTTACTAATTTCTTAAGGTATTTATGGAATTTATAATATTAGTTACTAAGTCACATAAAATATGAGTTAAGATAAGTTTGAAAATTGACTAAAGTAGCTAGTTAATTTATTAAAGAGATTTTTCTTTATAATATATCTAAATTACTTAATAAATTAAAGAAACCCAAATTTAATATATGTCAAGAACTAGACCAAATAAAAGAAATATCCTACTAAGAAAATAATTAAATAATTATTTTATGGACAAATATATCTATATACTTATACATGGATTGTAAAATATGAAAACTAGTGATTTTACTTGGATGTTAACACTTCAAATTTGCAAGTAAAATAATATAATGTAATAAGAAAATAAGATTATTTCAAGACCCTAGCTTCTATAGTTTCATATGTAAATTACCTAACTAATTACTAAACACTCGAGTCAACTCTCGGGTCGAGTCAAAATGATATTTTGTTACCCAAATAATATGTCAACTTTAAAATACAAAGGTTTTTGAAAATTTTCAAGCAAAGTATTATTTATTAATACTTTCTAAGTAACATACATTTTTTTCACAAATTATCACCATGTATCACCAACGGGTCGTCGAGTCAAACACTTTGTTACCAAGTTATGTGGATGAAATAGTTACATGCTCACATTACACGTAGGAGCAAATGCTTAGATATAAGTTGCCTTGATTGTTCTAGGGCGAACTTAGTTCGGATTTTCCCGAGCACTTTGGATACTTTTAGATTTCACACACGACTCACTTCATAGGTTAGTTTCATGGCCCCATTTTACTTATTTTCATTTTGGGGGAGATTACATGCAAATTACTATTTTCTTGGACATATTTACTTGTCAATGATTTCACATGTTATATAAGTTGTTTACTTACCGTATGAAGTCTCCTGTTATCGGACCGTTAGTTTATTTCCCAAAGAGAGGTAATCATGGATAGTACTATTGGGTTTGACTACCCCCACCCGGGTTAATTACCCTAACCTTGACTGGAGGTCTAAACGGGTGCATTATTAGCCTGTTCACCCCGTGCTTACGGTAGGCACGGGTAGGGGCAATTTGTTACAATTACAGTCTAGCTTCGGTTGCGGTTCTTATATAATATTGTAGTATTGTATGATCGACAATCAAATCATGGAAAGACTTGTGGTCCATTACACTGTTTACTATTACTTTAAAACCTGTGAACTCACCAACTTTATGTTGACATATTTTCATGCATGTTTTCTCAGGTATTTGACATTTGCATCAAGTTAAGCTACCTTAGTCCACATCGTATTTAGGGCCATTCATGCTGTTTGGGACATTTATTGTTATATTTGTCATGTTTTGAAAACAATTACATTAGTTCTACTACTTCCACAATTCAACTCTGAAAACAATTATGTATTTTTAAACTTATTTGCAACGTATGTTTACTAAACCATGTAGTGGTTGATCAATGACTATGGTTTCCATGATGATCACGCCCCGAGGGAAACCGCCGTGGTTGGGGTGTGACAGAGCTGGATGGTTCAGGTTGTACAACAAAGGTGCACAACTGATCAGCCTTTTTCTTGATGATGGGATGATTTGGACATGAACTAGAACTCCTGTTATTGGAGTTCAAGTTTGTATCTTCAGCCTTAACCACCTCAAATCCTGTAGAGATGAAGACTTGTTTCTATGCAGAGTTGAAGGTGGCCTTTATCTCTTGAGCCTTCTTGGACTTTCTCTTGACCTTCCTGATCAAGTTCTTTCTCTTAGACTTGGTCATCCTAACAGCTATACTCTCCTCAAAGAGATGATCACCCTTCTTAGAATGCTCTTCTTCACTCTTCTCAGAGTCATTCTTCACCATCTCCTCTTCATCATCTTCATTCAAGGGGTCTATGAGGGGAAACTCATCTTCACAAGTTCCACACCTAGGAGATCTTACTGACATGATTGTATGTGGAGGAGCTATCTCACTAGATCCTAGTCCTTGCTTATTTTGATAACAAACTTTTGCATGCAAGGATGAGGATATTATGTTCTTGAAGGTCTCTTCTTCAAGAACACATTTTTCTGCCCTGGTTTTGCTGATCACAAGCTTAGCCTGGCATTCAGTCAACTTAGTTATGAGGTCTTTGATTTGAGTCCTGTAGTTGGTGTGCTCATGTTTAAGAGTTGAAATGGTTTTCTCTAAATCCTATATTTTCAGTTTATAATCATTTTCAGCTCTTTTAAAGTCAGCTTTTAAAATATTTAAGGTCGCAAGATCAGATCTCATCTCTAAGTTATAGGACCTGTATCTATTTACTTTAGCAATGCATTCAGGAGTACAAAGATGTTCCAATACCTTGGCTTCATCGTGGTCTGCCATGAGTGCTTGGTTTGGAGATGCATTTCCACCTGAAAGCTCCAGTCAAAGCCTCCTTCTTCAACAGCAGCTGCAGCTTGCTGCTTTGGCTTCTCATCAGTGTAGTTTGGTCTGGCTTGTGTTTGGCCACCATTGGTCCTTGGTGCCTTACATTCCCTTTCAAAGTGTCCCATCTGGTTACAGTTGTAACACTTCACTTTGCTTTTATCCGGTCCAAACTTTCCACTGGCTGCATTGCTTAGAAACTTCCTCCCTGTTCTCTTGTAGAACTTCTTGGCTCTGTGAGTGTGAAGAGCCATTTGCTGAACTATCTCATGTACTCCAGATCATCTGGATGGATACAATTCAAGTCTTCAAGGGTGAATTGAAAGTTTCCTGTGCTTTCATCAGCAGAGACAAAAGCCTGAGAAGAACTTGTCTCTTGTAATGGACTTTCTTGAGTGTAGCTTTCTCTTGGAGTCTCTGGGAAGGTGATGAAAGGGCCCTTTTGTGAGTTGCCAGGGTAGCATATAAGATGATGTTGTGGTTTAATGCTTTCCCTTTCAACCATATGGAGGGCTGAACTTAGTTGATTGCTGGAGTTACCAGATGAGTTTTGCATGTTCATCTCCACTAGTATCCACTGAGAATACCATACAACTCTATAAGAGTAAGAGTCTTAAGGTTCTCAGTCCTCTTGATAACAACACAGTAATGTGTCCATTGTCTAGGAAGGGAGGACATGAACTTCCTCACAATGTCCCTGTTCTCAAGAGTTACTCCAACATCCATTAGAGTATCTACAATTTCAACATACCTGAAGTATTGTTGAGTCATGGTTTCATCTGCTTTGAAGGTAAAGTTTTCAAACTGCTGCTTCAGAAGGTCCTTCTTGTTCTCCTTAGCTTCATTGGACCCCTCATACATGAGCTTCAGTGTCTCCCATAATTGCTTGGCAGTTTTGCACTTCTTGAAGCCTCTGTAAATGGAGTTTGGAAGAGCAGTTTGAAGGGCTGTCATGGCTTTCTGATCAATCTCTATTCTTTTTCTGTCTTCATCATAATAATCAGCCACAGCCTTTGGGATCATACCACCTCCAGCAACAGCTGAAAAGGTGCTTGGTATGTAAGGTCCTTGAACCACAGAGTCCCACATCCTGGAGTCTTGAGACTTTATAAAGCCTTCCATTCTTTGACACCAAATTTAAAGTCTTCTGTAGTGATCAGTGGGGACTTTTTCATAGTTCCAGTTTCCATATCAGCTTTAGTAATAGCTGCCATTTGAGTTGTTAAGTATTTTGTGTGTGAGAGGGATCTTTAAATGGTGAGATCTTATAATCAAGAGTCTGGAATGCTCTTATACCAAATGCAGGACCGTTAAAGGGTGGTCACTTACAACACAACAACACAATGAGGAGAGTTCTTTAGAATACTTAACAGATCAAATAGGAAACTGGTAACTTATATGACAGATACCAAGAACACAAGTAAAGTATGAGACAGAACAAGATTGTAAACAACACAAGTATTTGGTTTTCAAGAATGTCGTATATTGCTCTCAAGTTTTTTTACAAGTATTACAAAGCATAGAAAGAAAGTTACAAGTACTTGAGATACTTTATACTACATCCTACAGCCGGTCATACTTTAAAGGCCAGCTGGATACATAAGACTAGACAACTACAAAATAAAATGTAGAGTCAAAAGGCAGATTGCCTTTTGACTAGTGACTATGATAGGTCATAGCTCACATCCTAATATATTACAAAAAGAATAAAAGTACATAATGTAGAAATCTCAGACTCAAGACTTCAATGTACAGTTACCAAAAGCATAGACACCAACTCATGTAAGTTGGTGACTGAACAGAGTTGCAACGGAAAGGTGGTCCCGCTTTATGGTAAAGTACATAAGATAAAAGCATGTATCTAAAAGTCTTCGGAAGAAATCTGTATTCACTCTTTGGCTTTGGAAGACTTTGTCTTTAAAGCTTCGGAAGACTTCACTTTTGGCTTCGGAAGATGTTGGTCTTGGCTTCGGAAGATTTTACACTTGGAATATTTTCTAGTGCATTGTGTAAAACTTCCGAAGCATTTCTACTTCTGTACTTCATTGCATGCATGCAAAGAGACTTTGGATGTTTTGGCTACATCAAACTTATAGGAATCCTTACACTACCCCTATTTATTTTTCAAAATATACCTTATAATTTACCTTATACATATGTGTACAAGAAATAAGATGTATTTCATCATAATAACATGCATGTTATATCTATAGACTTATATTTAGTAAAACATAGAATGTGATTATAAATAAAAATATATATAATATGAATTTGATTGACCGTGTATGATAGATCGAAGATTCAAATATGCATGAAACTTGCATCCAAAATTTGCAATAATATTACGAGAGAATAAAATAAAAAGAGAACTCAAATCACTAATCATTTTTCCATTTTTTTAGAAGAAGCTTTGGTGTATTACATTTCTACAAATAGTAAAGTTTTAAAGTAGGTAAAGTACCATTTATTTACCACCAAAGCTCGTCCACATAATTGCTAATTAATATCATTACATCAAATATGTATAAGTATTAGAACATCTAGTGCAAGTTTAGTACACTTTATTTACTAACATACTTTGCATATGTTTTCTCTTCTTTCAAGTAGTCTGTAATTATACAATTTAGTCCCTTTAACAACAAAAAATATCATTAAACTTAATATTGCATCTTATTCATAAAAGTTGTCAGAATTGGAGCAACCTAAATTTTTAGGTGGCATCTAACACGAATAAGATGTCTAAATAAGTTTTTTAAAACATACATGTATTATCTAAAAGATATTACATGGATCATTTTTTATAATAATGCACTCCATATCTTTTTCCTACAAAGCAAACAATAAAAGAGTTTAATATGCTTATCTTGGATGAAAATTAATGATTTTGACTACTAAAAAGTGATTTATGAGTAATAATTTTCTATCTTGAAAACTTGTGTAATGCTCCCCATATGTTGCTTGCATATATACTTTTTCTAGTACTACACATTAATAAATATGAAGAACTATCTATATCAAAGATATATTACATCCTTGAAATGACCAACAATTTTTTTCCACTCGTAAGGCTAATGTTCTTTTGAAAATATAACACATAGGTGGTCGTAAATCCTACCTAACTGAAGAATCGGTAGTCGATTCAAGAACTAAGTATCTTTTATTTTCTTTCACATGGTGATACTCATATTGCTACAAATCTTGACAAGCTTAAACATCCATTTACACAGTACAAAGTAAAAGGTTAAATTAACAAAACACATATGGTCGTGTGAGCTTTTTAAAAGTTTAACAATATTATTTGACATATTAATCCTATAGTGGTGAAAAGTCTATTATGACCAAAACACTTGACAAACAACCATCCATTTATTACTATTATGTTAGAGACACTTTTTCATGTATACACAAATCAGTAAAGATAAGATATAATCACATGTTTGAAGGTGGAGTTGGAAAACAAATCTCAAGCATTCTTATATCTTATTGGTTCTTGATATTTTTTAGCTTTTCATAAAAAGTTGTAACAATAAAAATATTATTTTATAGGATAGTTTTTTTTCTCTCTCTAAAAATTTATTTTTCATACAACATATAAAGCTGAAGGTACAACCAAACCATAAACACACACATATATACACATGCATAATTTTTGGAGCTTTATAAGACCTAAATTTTACAAAAGCATGTAATGGCTCTTACGAGAATAAGAATATGATATGTCAATAATAAAATATTATCACATTTTCATTACTTTTTACAAAAGGTAGAGCAGATGATACAACTTAACCCACGAAGGGTTGATAAGAACCTTGACAAAAAAACAAACAATTTATCATAGACCTCTCTTACATTAGCTTATGTAGAACCTTTCTTAATCCAGCTCGACATGTGCCTTGTCTGCCGTACCTTTCCTTACCTTGCTTTTCCTTCCCTCACCTTGGCTGGTAAGGAAGCCTCTCACTAGCTCACCAAGGACCTTTCCTGTTCTACCTTACCCCACCTCTCATTGGCTCATAAAAGAACTTTTGCTAGTTTAGTTCATTATATAACTTGTATGGTCTACCTTGTCTTTCTAGATTTCAGCAGGTTATGAGCCTTGTCCAATCCAACCCACTAGAAACTTTACATGGCTTCGGTGGTAAGGATCCTCGCATCGTCTCAGCCCACAGGGAACCTTGCCTGACCTTAGCATGACAAGTACTTTTCCCGATATCACCCAAACATGCCAAGTTTGATGGTTTGACAAAGATTGTTGCACCGCCCTCTAAGAAGGTGTTGTTGAAAGCTATAATTATGTTGGTAGTAAAAATCATTAATGTAGAGGCTTGAACCGACTATTACAAGACCAACTATATATTTCACCCTAATAGGACATGAAAAGCAAATTAGACACAAAGTATCTTTTGGTCGGCACAACATATGAAGCAAATAGTTAGAATTGGTCCCTCTATGTAGAAGAATAAAGTAATACTGCTAGAACTTAAGCTCAATAACAATTATAATATACAAGCTTGGAGTAAAGAGGAATAGTAAGGCAGGTCCCTTATCATCTTATTTTTCCAGAAAGTGTTAAAGTCAAATTGTTATGGCCTAATCACCTTGCCTAACAAAGAGATATACATTGCATTATTAAAACCAAGTTACCTTCCTAGCCAAAGACCAAACCAAGTTACCTTACCTGGCCAAAGAATAAACCAACTACCGCCTCAAACCAAGTCAATCTTTTTGGTTGAGGCATCCACTCATCTCACCTAACCTAGACTAGTTACCATACCTGCTTTCTAGAGTTCCAAGTCATTGTCTAGCTAAAGCCCCAAGTCAAGTCACTTTTCCTCGCTAGAACATAAGCCACATGGCTTTGCAATAGGCCAAGTCACCTCACCTAGCTAGCACTAAAATCATCTTGCCTAGCAAAAACACAAGGTACTTCACCTTGCAATAGTACATTTGATTTGTCTAGTATACTAAGGCCATATTGCTTGATAAAACCCAGGTCACTTGGGAGATTCCAAAGCTACTTCTCTTGGCTAGGAATGATATATGGTTACCTTACCTTGGACTTGAACTTGATCCTTACAACTTTTCCTATGTCATATACAGTTGTACGTCAACTTGATAATTACTTACCTAGGATTTCCAGCCAACATAGTTGGTTAGACAATAACCAATGCTCCTACTCATGAACCCTAGGATGGTGGTGCTTCATACATGTCCTTTGCTCATAAAAAATTTAAACGTAGTATGTGATAAGTTTAACACTACTACCGGTGTAAGGAAAAGCTCTACTTGACTTGAAATGACATGAGTAATAGTTAATTTTAAACGGAGTATGTGATAAGTTTAACTGTACATGTGGTTTAGTTAGTATGCACATGTGACGGGTAGAACCTTGAAAAGGTACTATGTCTTAGCATGGCCAGTAATGGTTCGGTGCCCAAAGGATTACGACTCCCTAAACATTAACGGTCCCACGTCGAGTCGTCAAAACCTGTTAGTCGTTGAATAGTTGAGGGTAATGCTGCATCATCTCCTCCTCAACTTCCTAAGTGGACTCTGGTCCCTTCCTGTGCTTCCACTGTACACGCACCAAGGGAACCACCTTATTCCTTAGCCTCTTCTCTTTGCGATCGATGATCGCCACTGGTTGCTCCACATAATTGAGTCATTCATCCACTTCAATATCCTCTAGTGGCACCACCATATCCTTCTCGGCTAAGCACTTTTTCAAGTGAGATACATGGAATGTCGGATGAATTCCACTTAACTCACTGGGAACTCCAACCTATAGGCCACTTCTCCTACTCGAGCAATAATTCGGAAAGGCCCTATGTATCTTGGGCTCAACTTGCCCCACTTCCTAAACCGGATGATGCCCTTTCAAGGTGAGACTTTCAGCATAACTCTATCACCCACCTGGAACTCGATTGGTCTACGTCTCTTGTTGGCATACGACTTCTGTCTATCTTTGGCTACCTTCATAAAGGCTTCGATCCTTTCTAGCTTCTCATTCGTAGCCTCGGCCACCTCGACGCTCCCTGACTCTTTATGGCCAATGTCACCCCAACAAGCGGGTGTTCTACATCTCCTACCGTATAGCATCTCATAAGGAGGCATGCCAATGCTGGCATGATAACTATTGTTATATGAGAACTCAACTAACGGTAAATGGTCATCCCAACTTCCTCCAAAATCAATTATGCATGCCCAAAGCATATCATCCAGCGTCTTAATGGTCCTTTCTGATTGACCATATGTCTGGGGGTGATAAGCCGTGCTTATATGTAACCTCGTCCCCATAGCATAATGGAATTTCTTCCAAAATTTGGATGTAAACCGGGTGTCACGATTAGAAAAAATAGACACAGACACCCCATGACGAGTTACAATCTCCTTGATGAATAGATCTGCTAATCTTTTAGAGGAATATGTCTCGCGGATCGGTAGGAAGTGGGCACTCTTCGTCAAACGATCAACTATCACTCATATGGCATCATACCCTTTCACGGTACGCGGTAACTTCGTGATAAAGTCCATGGTGATATGCTCCCACTTCCACTCGGGTATATCCAATGGTTGGATCTTCCCGTAGGGCTTCTGATGCTCCACCTTCACTTGCAAGCAAGTAAGGCACTTACTCACGTACTCCACGCTTCATACCCCGCCACCAATAATCTTTCTTCATGTCTTGATACATTTTCGTAGCACCATGATGAATGGAGTATCGAGTCTTATGAGCTTCATCCATGATCTTCCCACGTAGATCCCCATAGCGAGGAATCCACATCCGTCCGAACCGAGTTCTAACATTGAGAGTGTTTTCACCCAACTCTGCGACCAGACCTCTCACCCTTTCAGAGTTAAGATGATCTTCCTTCAATGCCTCATCTTGAAATTCTTTGACCTGCTTCATCACATCGGAGGTCATAATCAATTGGTAAGTCTTTACCCGAATTGGTTCAGGCCTCTCCTTTCGGCTAAGGGCATCTGCCACTACGTTGGCTTTGCCCGGATGGTAATGGATCTCGCAATCATAATCCTTTATGAACTCCAACCATCGCCTCTGCCTCATATTCAAATCCTTCTTCTCAAAGAAGTACTTCAAGCTTTTGTGATCAGTGAATATCGTGCACTTTGTGCCGTACAGGTAGTGCCTCCAAATCTTTAATGCAAAGACCACCGCTGCTAACTCCAAGTCATGAGTAGGATAGTTTACCTCATGAACTTTCAATTGTCGGGATGCGTATGCTATAACCTTTCCTCGTTGCATCAACACGCAACCCAACCCCGAGTAAGAAGCATCTGAATAGACCACCAAGTCTTCGCTTCCGTCGGGCAATGACAAGACAGGAGCCTGAGTCAACCTTGCTTTTAGCTCCTCAAAAGCTTTCTCCCGATTTTGACCCCATACAAACTTCACATCTTTCCGGGTCAGCTTGGTTAGTGGAGAAGCAATCTTAGAGAAGTCTTGAATAAATCTTCTATAATAGCCCGCCAAACCCAAGAAGCTAAAAATCTCGGATGGCGTCTTCGGCGACTTCCATTGCATCACCGCCTCCACCTTTGCCGGGTCTACCATAATCCCCTCGGGATTCACCACGTGACCCAAGAACTAAACTTCGCGCAACCAGAATGCGCACTTGGAGAATTTAGCATATAATCTCTCCCTTCTAAGCATCTCCAACACTTCCCGAATGTGACCGGCATGCTCCTCTTCGCTCCTCGAGTAAATCAGGATATCATCAATAAATACAATCACTAATTTATCCAACATCGGCCGGCACACTCGATTCATCAAGTCCATAAAAGCAGCTGGCGCGTTTGTTAAACCAAAAGACATAACGAGGAACTCGTAGTGTCCATAACGCGTACGAAAAGCTGTTTTAGGAATATCTTGCACCTTCACCTTCAACTGATGGTAGCCAGATCGAAGATCTATCCTCGAGAACCAACTGGCACCTTGGAGCTGATCAAACAATTCATCAATCCTCGGCAATGGATACCGATTCTTCACCGTCAACTTGTTCAACTCACGGTAGTCGATGCACATCCTCATATTACCGTCCTTCTTCTTCACAAACAAGAGTGGAGCACCCCAAGGAGAGACACTCAGCCTAATGAACCCCTTATCGGGCAATTCCTGCAATTGCTCCATCAGTTCCTTCATCTCGGTCGGAGCTAACCGATACGGTGCCTTAGAAACAAGTTGGGCACCGGGTATTAAGTCGATCTGAAACTCGGTCTCATGGTCCGGTGGCAAACCTGGTAAGTCTTCTGGAACACGTCCGGAAAGTCACACACAACCGGTACATCGGAAAGTTGTGGTGTTGACGTATCCACATCCTTTACGTAGGCCAAGTAGGCATTAACATCCACGCCTCATGCACTTTCCCGCCACCGCCATCGAAATCACCTTTGGAATAGTCGTATCTCGATCACCGTAAATCGTCACCAAATTCCCATCAGGCGCTGTCAGTCTAATCATCTTCTCGCGACACACAATGTTCGCCTCGTAGTCCGCCAACCAATCCATTCCTAGGACGACATCGAACCCGCTTAAGGTCATCACAGATGGTCTAACAGGAAACTTATGACCTTCTAATTCTATGTCACAACCTTTTATCATCTCAGAAATTCTGGTAGACTTACCTATGGCAGTTTCTACATCGAAGGGCTCATCAATAATTCTACTCCTAATGGGAAGCTTAGCACAAAAGGCAGCAGAAATGAAACTCTTACTAGCACCAGAATCAAATAACACAGAGGCAAGAGTTTGGTTTACTAGAAACGTACCTGACACCACTTTAGGGTCCGTCCTAGCCTCCTCCCAAGTCATCGTGAAAGCTCGGGCGCTCGCCTTCTGTCCTTCACCTCCAGCCTTCTTCACTACCCCAACACTTTCAGCCATTGGCTTCTTGCAGTCCCTGCTCATGTGGCCCTCCCCGTCACAGTTAAAATACCTCCCCACCATGCACTCTCTTGCCATATGGCTAGGCTTTCCACACTTGAAGCACACGTTCAGTCCCCACCTACACTCTCCGGTGTACTCCTTCCCACACTTACCACACTTCTTCGACCCCGCATCGGGTGTAACCACACGCCGGTCATCCAACCTCGCAACCTTATTGTTTGGAGCAGCCCCGCCACGTCCGAACCGTTTCCCATTCCAGTTCTTGTCACCGCCACCTTTCTTCCCCAGCTCAGCCACCACCACTTCTCGCTCGTCATACAGCCTCCCTGCCAGATCAACCACCAACCTGAACGTACGTGGTCAGGCGGCGATCATGTGCCTGCGGATATCCGCCGGCAAGCCGTGGATGTATTTCTTGATCTTTCGTGACACAAGCATCACCTGATCCGGCACCAGCCGTGCCATCTCATTGAATTTGGTAGTGTACTGTTGATGCGTCATAGTTCCCGCCTCTAGCTGCAGGAACTCCCTCTCAACCTTGTCGAGCTCTCGATGAGGACAGAACTCCTCAATCACCAACTTCTTCAACTCATTCCACCTCATCCTCCCAATCGCCCTACTGCCCTCAGCCTGGACAATATTGTCCCACCAACACAAGGCCGAGTCCACAAATTAGTGGGTGGCAAACTTCACCTTCTGATCTTCCCGGCACTCGCTGATATCAAGAACAGCCTCCATCTCTCTCACCCATCGGTGAGCAGCAACAGCAGTGTCCTTACCGTCAAAAGTCGGGGGCTTGCATCTTTGGATGCCCACGAACACCGATCTTCAATCCCGAGATCAAGCGAGCCTTGAATCTTCAATTCTCTCTACTTTTTCTCTCTCTCTCTAGAACTAGAGTGTTGAGTTGCAAATGAGAGCTGCTCAAGCTGATCCGTTTATATATATCGGGCGTTCCCGGGACCTTAAACTCGCCAAACACATATCCCGCGAGGTTTACCCGCTCCATACTCCATTACCCGCTTATTTTCTTTAAATAAATCAACTAAGCCCATTACTATTAATTGGCTCGTTTCGACTGTATTCGGGGCGTTACACTTGATTATAAAAATGATTTAGGTCTGATAAACATTATTCACTAGCATTATCACTAATATTGAATTTTTAACATTTTACAGGTAAAGAATGATTAAAGTGAGAAAGACACTAGATCATGCTATCTGTAGGTGTATCTAGTGTAAGATGTCAAAAAAAGATAAAAGCTGAGTTGGACGAAACTATAGGATGAAATCTTATGGCTTATAAATATGGATACGATTTTGTAAAACAATTTTGTGAATTAATAAATGATTCAGTTTTGAGGATTATATTATGATATTATTTAAGGATTGTTAAATAAGAATAGTAGCATCTTATCCCCTGTAGGACCGGTGAAGGGTGGTCACTTACAACACAGCAACACAAAGAAGAGATTAACCAAACTTAATCAAACAGTAAACTGGATTAACCACAACAATGATACTAGGAACAGAAGTAATAAGTAAGAGACAGAACAAGAGAACACAAGAGATTGGGTTTCAAGGATGCAGTATATTGCTTTCTCAAGTTCTATTACAAATGTTACAAAGCATAAAGAAAGATATAAGAACATGGAATACTTATACTACAACCTACAGCCGACTATACTTTGAAAGCCAGCTGGATACAATTGACTAGACACAAACAAAATCAATTGTAGTCAAAAGGCATATCTGCCTTTTGACTTGTGACTATGACATGCCATAGCTCACATCCTAATATATTACAAGAAGGATAAAAGTACATAAAGTAGAAAGCATGGACTCAAGACCTCAATGTACAGTTACCAAAAGCATGGACCTTTCACCAACTCATGTAAGTTGGTGACTTTACAGAGTTGCAACGGAAAGGTGGTCCAGCTTTATGGTAAAGTACATCAGATAAAGGCATATCTTTAAAAGTCTTCGGAAGAAATCTGTCTTCACTATTTGGCTTCGGAAGACTTTGTCTTTGAAGCTTCGGAAGACTTAACTTTTGGCTTCGGAAGATATTGGTCTTGGCTTCGAAAGATTTTACACTTAGAATATTTCTAGTGCATGGTATAAAACGTCCGAAGAATTTCTACTTCAGTTCTTTAGTGCATGCTTGCAGAGAGACTTTGGATGTTTTGGCTGCATCAGACTTATAGGAATCCTTACAAACTCCCCCTAGGCTGATGCTACCAAAACATTTAGAAGATCTTCAGGTGTTTGTAGTCTTCAGCACAATGATGACCATACCCTTCTTCATTAGATGGTCAGGATCATTCAGACTCTCATAATATCTTCTCATCTCAAAGAGATCATGCAGAGGTAAGTTAATTATTTTTTTCCATGTATAGACATTCTCAATATCTTGATCTCTGATCACATGCCATCTCTCTGGATTAGTAGTGAAGGTCTAGGATAAGATGGGTGTCTCAGCTGCAAGAGGAGCCACTTGAATTGGAGTTGATTGGGCTGCCTCTTCATGCACTTCCTCAGGTTGATCTGACTCAGCCTGAGGTGTAGAGGTAGATGATTCAAGCTTCTTCTTCTTAGACTTTGGTTTAGAAGCCATCCTCTTCTTCCTCTTAGAGGACTTTAACTGAGAAGACTGGTGTACAGCACCTTGTTGATCATCCTTGTCTTTCTCAGTTGGGTGTTCCTCCCTCACAAGTTCAGAAGGAGAGGGAGTTTGACCCTGCTGTGGATCAGAAGATGAAGCTTGCTGAGGCACAGTAGGAGGTCCGGGTTGTGTTGTCTCAGGTTGTTCAGCCTTAACCTCCACTTCAGGTGGGATTTGACTTGGAGAAGAGTATAAGTCAATCAGTTCTCCATTCTTGATCTTCTGCTTGATTACCCTGATATGCTCATCCATTGTGGATAGAGACATAGGGCCAAGTCTCCTTCCGGAGAATCCATACAGCTTCAAGAAGCTCATCATCCTTTGTCTGTCAGTAGACTTCTTCATACTCTTTTTGATAATGGCTCTTGACTTTGCAGCCTCTTCCCTCATCTTTCTTTTTGTGGCTTTTTGTTCTTTGAGCACTTGAAGTTCAAGCTGTTTGAGATACACAAACTCAATGTACTCAAAGGACAAGGGAAGAAGTGCAGATGCCTGGTAGAGACCTGTGGCACTCAGGTAGTTGATCATGTTTTGTCTGTTTGTTTCTTTGTCTACCTGAGGTTCTTGTGTAGATGCCATAGTCTCTTGCACAGGGCTTTCTTGAACTGGGGAGAGAGTAGGAGCATGCTTGCATAGTCTTTTCTGTCTCTTCTCCTCTTTGAACTGGAGAAGTAACCTTGCATCCTCTTTTTCTTTCATCTCTCTTGACACTTCCATGTCAGCCAGTTCATTTAATTGCTCTAAGGGGAAAGATATAACCTCATCTATGTCATAGTTCCTGGTCTACAGGTAAGTGTTGGACCAAAAGAACCAATGAGCCTGATCAGAAAAACCTCTAAGTCCCACAGACATTACAACTACTGAAGAAGATCACAACAGCTGAAGATATCAGCTGATTACAAAGTCTGAAGACAAAGTCTGAAAGTAAAGAACTGAAGACAAAGTCTAAAAGTAAAGAACTGAAGACAAAGTCTGAAAGTGAAGTACTAGAGTGATCAGTAGTTGTCACAACAGCTGAAGTTATTAACTTCAGTAGTTGTGATGGTTTTTCCTTTTCAGTACTTGTAATTTTACTTTCAGTAGTTTATTGTTTCAGTAGTTTTAGTTCAGTAGTTTTATATTCTTGTACTTGGCATTCTCTGAGATGTGATCAGTTGTTGAGAACATTTCAGTAGTTTGCATAATTTCAGTTGTTTGTATAATTCTGTTAGATGTCACTATCAAGTGACATCAGCAGACGTCACATTCCTCTATAAAAGGAATGTTGACCTAGTTGTTTTGTAACCGAAGCATTACGCGTGAATGAAAATATTCCTTTAACAGAAAAGTTCTCTCTCTCTATAATCGTCATTGTGTGATTGCATATTCATATTTTTCTTGCTTGAATTCGATCTTATTTCTGTTATATTCCGCTGCAAAATTCAAATCTAATTGATCAAACTAGATCCGATCCTATCAAATGGTATCAGAGCTGGTTAATCATTGATCGATTTAACAATTGATCATTGAAACTGCTCTTTCGATAGCTAAGTTTGATCGAATTAGTAAATTTGCAAGAATTGATTATAGAGTTTGATTTTCTGTTGCTTCCGGTCAATTAATTGAGATTCTAATTGTGTTGTTGAGTTTTTAAACTAGACTGATTTTAATCTCATTGAATTTGATTGAATTGGTGAAAATGACTACTTCAATCAATGATCCTCACAATACTGGCTCCTCAACTAAGCCTCATATGCTTGTTAGGAGTGAGTATAACATATGGCAACGCCGAATGCTCCATCACCTGTCTGTTAACAGTTCAGGTTGTTGGAAGTCAGTGGTTCATGGACCATATAAGCCTATGGTGAGTAATCCTGAAACAAATGAGATGGTTCCAAAGAAGAAGGAACAATATTCTGATGAGGACTTAAAGCTGTTTGAAAGTGATGCTAAAGCCCATGGAATTCTGGCCATGGCACTGCCTAATGAAATCTACTCTGGGCTTATGCATCATGAACTGCTTATGATCTTTGGGTTGCTCTGAAGGAACAATTTGGAGGAACTGATGAGGTCTTAGCAAACAACAGAGAAATCCTTGCCCAGCAATATGAGACATTCTCTCATAGGAAGGGTGAGACATTGACTCAACAGTTTGAGCGATTTTCATGTTTGATCTCTGAGCTAAAAATGGTTCAACATGAATATACAAACAGCCAGATGAATAACAGATTCCTCAGATCCCTGCCTGAGAGATGGGACACTTATACCATTGTCCTACGCTCCAGTGCAAATCTGGATACTCTATCTCTCACCCAACTTCATGGGAAACTCTTAACATTTGAGAGAGAGATAGAACAGAAAAGGAAACTATCTTCATCTGGAAAGCTCACTGATGACTTTGTACCAGGAAACACTGCTCTGGTTGGTCATGAGTCTGAATATGCTTCATCTGAAAGTTCATATGATGAGCATATTGATTTCTCTTCAAACAGTGGAAATCATGCTTTTGTTGGAGTTGAGGGTAACTCAGGTTTTAGTGTTGATAACTTGTGTTTCTGATGGATGATTTGAAAGGAATTGCTGATGATGATCTGGAAGAGATGGATATTTTGAGCCAAATGGCATTGATCAATATCAGATCTCAAAAGTTTTACAAAAGAACAGGTAGAAAATCCCTGGTCTCTCAGGCAAAACCAAAGTTGGTTTTGATAAGAGCAAGTTGAGATGTCACAAGTGCCATAGACTTGGACATTTTGCTAGAGAGTGTAGATCATCTGGATCTAACTCATCTGCACCCTTTGTGACTTTTCCAAGCAATAGCTCACAATCCAAAGGGCAACATTCTACCAGTTCTGATCATCATTCACAACATCAATCATCTCCTGCATACTTTGTTCCTCAAAGTCCAATGCCATATCCTTATCCATGTTTTTACATGCCTCAGTCTAGTCAGGTTCCTGTACCCATGGCTCAACAACCACATGCTCTACCTGATCCTCAACCATCTCAAACAAATCAACAATCTCAATCTCAATCTCATCAGAGCTTTTTCACCCCTGAGGTTGTTGACTGGAGCAGCTTACCAGATGATGTCTCTGGTTATTCTGAACAACTATTTGCTGGTGCTGGTCAACATGGTGGTGAAAACCCTTTTGGAAATCTTGCTCTAATGGCCCTGGAGTCTACTGATGGAAATTCTTCATCATCACAGGTACCACAGGTATCTTCTGAGGCTAAGGCCAAGTTATGTTCTGAGTCATGCATAGCTGCTTTTGTTTCAATTAGGGAAGCAAATGTAGCTTTAATTAATCAAAACCTTGACCTAGAAAAAGCAATTTCCAAAAGAAAAGCTGAGTTTGAGTCTGTTTTAAAAGAGAAGGATGAGGAGATTTATAAACTTAAGTGTCAAATCACTGATGAAAAAGCAAAGGTAGAGGTCATTTTGGAAAATCACAAGAATCTCAAAGAAACACTTGCAGCTACCCAAGTTAATTGTGAACGTTGGGTAACATCATGCAAGGGATTTGAAATGCTTCTCAGTAAGCAAACAGCTTCTAATGTGAAGTTTGGGATTGGGTATAATCATACCATACCTCCTACAGATTTTACTCCCAAGTTAGAAGTAAAATCTGAGGATGATTGTCATTCCCAAACCACATCATCAGGTGTCTCATCCTCAAATGATAATTCAAAATCAGAGGATGAAGTCAGTGTGAGTACCTCAGCTAATCAAATTGCTGATGGTCCCACTGCTTCGAAACACATGATCAAGAAGAGACTGAGTAATTCAGGTGTTGTTCCACAAGGTACTCAAAGTACTGAAGGGCAAAACACAACACCTGAAAGCATTTCAAATCAGAGGAAAACAAGCATAGCTTGACAACTGCTAAAAGGTCTATCAGGAATCTCAAAAGTACTGATAGAAAACTTCTGAAGAACAAATCTTCAGTTGTTGAAAATCCTTCAGTAATTCCCAAAAGTACTGAAAGGAAGAAAGTACTGAAGAACAAATCTTCAGTAGTTTCATCATCTTCAGCAGTTGATCAACAAAAGATGAAAAGAAAGCCATGTGAAATATGTGGTTTGTTTAATCATCTTACTGATGAATGCTGGTATAACAAGGGTTTAAAATTCAACAAAGAGAAAATCATTAAGAAGCAAATGCATAAAATGAAAGATGAATTTCAAACCAAGTTTGTACCACAATCATCTCAATCTGATAAACCAAAGCTTTTTCAAAAAGTCACAAAGAAGGAAGGGGTTTGTCACACAACAGCTGCAAATATTCCTCATGGAATATTAAAAACTCAGACTAAGTCTGTGTCTTTTCAAAAGAAGAATGTAGTGAATCACAAGAACAAATCACCAACAAGTACTGATGTGTCAACTGAGTTGAAAACTTTGACAACCAATCAGACACAACTTGTGATGATGGTTCAACATCTATTGGGGAGAGTTAACCAATTAGATGTTTCTGTGATTAAACCACTGAAAAGGACACCAAGCCAAAATCAAAGGAATCCTTTTCAGCACCATCTACATCTTCAAAGGCTGTTAATCATGCAAATCTGTTAGTTTAACATCTGTTGATGAAAACAGACCCAAAACCAAAAAGGTTTGGGTCTCAAAGGCTAACTAATTTTTGTGAAAAATGCAGGGTTCTTCAGCATGCCAAAGAAGCATCTGGTATGTAGACAGTGGAGGATCCATGCATATGACAGGGAGCAGCTCTCTTCTTCATGATTATTCTCAAGGGAAGAAGGGATTTGTTTCTTTTGGAAATGATGCCAAGGGTTACATCATTGGGAAAGGATTTGTCTCAAATGGGGAGATAAGATTTGATGATGTTAACCATGTGGAGAACCTCAAGTACAATCTTTTGAGTGTCAGTCAAATGTGTGATAAAGGGCATGTTGCACTTTTCACAAGTCAAAACTGTCGGATTCTGTCTTCCAAAGTTTTGCACAAGATTGACAAGATATTGGATGAATATACTCTCCTGAAGGCCAACAGGATTGGAAGAGTATATGCCTTAGATTTATCAAAGAAAATCGATCTTAAAGGCCATCCATGTCTGTTTCCAAAGCCTCTCCTCAAGAATCTGAACTATGGCATAGAAGGCTTGGTCATGTGAATCTTAAGAACATGAATCAGCTCATTCATCATGGTTTAGTGAGAGGTTTGCCATTGAAGGAGTTCAAATGTGATGATAACTGTCCAGCTTGCTTAAAAGGAAAGCAACACAAAGTTTCATTCCCTCCTATAGAAGAACCCAAGTCCACTGCCTGCTTGCAATTACTGCATATGGATCTCTTTGGTCCTGTGAGAGTAATGAGTATGGCAAAGAAAAAGTACTGTCTGGTAATTGTGGATGATTATTCCAGATATGTATGGACTTTCTTCTTGCATTCCAAGGATGAGGCTGCTCAAAGTATCATTTATTTTGTGTTGCATGTGGAAAAGCAGCATTCACTTCCAGTCAAATGTGTGAGAAGTGATAATGGCACAGAGTTTAGGAATCACACTCTTGATGAATTCTATTTGTCTAAGGGAATCAAAAGACAATATAGTATTCAAAGAACTCCTGAGCAAAATGGAGTGGTGGAGAGAAAGAACAGGACCCTTATTGAAGCCGCAAGGACAATGTTGGCTGACTCAGGTTTGCCACTAACCTTTTGGGCTGAAGCTGTCAACACAGCTTGCTATGTACAGAATAGGGTATTAGTGAATCAGAGGTTGATGAAGACTCCTTATGAGTTATTACATCATTTGGCCCCTCTGATTTCATTCTTTAGAGCATTTGGGTGTCCCTGTTATATTCTTAACACAAAGAATCTACTTCAGAAGTTTGAATCCAAGGTGGATGCAGGGTATTTTGTTGGGTATTCATCTACTTGCAAGGCATACAGAGTTTTCAATTGCAGAACAAAGATTGTTGAAGAAACTTTGCATGTCAAGTTTAATGAATCTCCAAAAGACAAGATTCCTCAAAACCCTGTTGAGTTGTTTGATTTGGACATACTGCAATATGTTCCATATCAGTCTCCACCTGTTATTGTTTCTGAAGTTCCATCCTCTCCATCTGATGGTACAAATGCAAGTTGTAGTGATCATCTGCCTGTATCTACTACACTTGATGTTCCTGTAGCTTCAGCAGTTCCATCCACAACAAATGCTGATGAAATCTCTGAATCCTCTACTTCATTTGAACTGCCATCTCAGTCTAGGTTTCAAGAGTCTGAATCAACATCTGTTGCTGCTGAATCTCCTACAAACACTTGCACAGATATTATTGAGTATCAAGAATTGAAGAATCATCCCATGTCCCAGATCATTGGTGACATTAATGCTGGTGTTTCAACAAGAAGTCAATTGTCCAATTTCTGTCTCTATGCTCTCTTCATCAGTCAGCAAGAGCCAAAGAATTATCATGTGGCATTAAGGGACAATGGATGGGTTGAAGCCATGCAGCTTGAGCTTCTTCAATTTCAAAAACAGCAAGTGTGGGAACTGGTTCCTCTACCCCAAGGTAAGTGTGCAATAGGCACTAAATGGGTGTTTAGGAATAAAACTGATGAAAAAGGCCAAATTGTCAAGAACAAGGCCAGACTGGTTGTACAGGGGTTTTCACAAGAAGAAGGTATTGATTATGATGAAACCTTTGCCCTGTAGCCAGACTGGAGGCAATCAGATTGTTTTTAGCTTATGCTGCTTTTCATAACCTTAAAGTTTTTCAAATGGATGTCAAAAGTGCATTTTTATATGGTAAAATAAAAGAAGAGGTTTATGTGTGTCAACCACCAGGTTTTGAAGATCATAAACATCCTGATTGGGTGTATAAGCTTGATAAGGCTCTTTATGGGTTGAAACAAGCACCCAGAGCCTGGTATGAAACATTATCTAACTTTCTTCTTCAAAATAATTTCACTAGAGGCTCCATAGATAAAACTTTTTCATAAAGAAAGCAGGCATGCATAAGCTCCTTGTTCAAATTTATGTTGATGACATTATTTTTGCATCCTCTGATCCACAGTTGTGTGATGCATTTACTAAATTGATGCAACAAAAGTTTGAAATGAGTGCCATGGGAGAATTACAGTTCTTTCTGGGTTTGCAAATCAAACAACTGACTGATGGAACTTTCATTCATCAGTCAAAATACACAAAAGATTTGTTAACCAAGTTTGATTTACAAAACTGTAACCTTGTTCTACTCCCATGTGCAGCAACACACAACTGGATGCTGATCAAAAAGGTAAAGCAGTTGATGAAACTCTTTACAGATGTATGATTGGTTCCTTGATGTACCTTACAGCTTCTAGACCAGATATTATGTTTGCAACTTGTGTCTGTGCTAGATTTCAGGCTGCTCCTAAGGATTCCCATATGATTGCAGTCAAGAGGATCTTTAGATATTTGCAAGGAACTCAATCTCTAGGACTTTGGTATTCCACTGGGCACTCTTGCAAATTAGTTGCTTTCTCTGATAGTGACTATGCAGGGTGTAAGTTAACCAGAAAATCAACTTCTGGTGGATGCCAATTTCTAGGCAACTGTTTAGTTTCTTGGCAGAGTAAGAAACAAACTTCAGTTGCTACATCCACAGCTGAAGCAGAGTATATTGCAGCTGCAAGCTGTACATCTCAGGTACTCTGGCTTCAAAATCAATTATTGGATTATGACATTACAGAGACTAAGACTCCTTTATTAATGGATAGTGCTTCAGCTCTTTGTATTGTTAAGAATCCTGTCCAGCATTCTAGGACCAAACATATTGAGATCAGACATCATTTTATCAGGGATTGTTATGAAAAAGGTCTGATTGATCCAAAGTTTGTGCCTAGTGCTGATGAGCTTGCAGATATATTTACTAAGCCTTTGGATAGTGCAACTTTTCATAATCTTGTACTCAGGCTTGGTATGCTGCAACTAGAATAATTTGACAACTACTGATGCTCTTAGTCAATAAATACTGATGAGCATTAGTATAATTATGTCAAAAATAAGTGCTGATAAGTCATTTTATCTTCAGCAGTTTTTATAACTACTGAAGACTAAATTACTTAAAAGTACTGAAGTACTTCATTTGTTGGAAAGTACTGATGTAGTTCAAACTACTGATGTCTTTTATAATAGATAAGTACTGATGACCAATGAAACATCTGAAAATCAGATGATCTGATGAGTAATGTTAAGGTCATTGAAACAGCTGAACTTTGTGAATTGACGACAACAACTACTGTTTCATTTCAAAACAACTGAAGCCAAAACCAAGTCTTCAGTAGTTTACAACTACTGATGACCAACACCAAGTCTTCAGTTGTTTACAACATCTGAAAGTTAAAACCATGTCTTCAGTTGTTTTCTAACAACTGATGACTCACACCAACACTTTCAGTTGTTTTCTTTCAGCCGTTTCATAACCTATATATACCTAACCCTAACTTCAAACTTTTCATAAACCACTTTCCAAACGTTCATCTTCCATTAATGGCGACCATGCAAATCAAACCTCGACACAACTGTGTCGCTTACCTTACCAAATCACCCTTTTGGAACAAGTTTGATGTTGCTATTGATTTGATGGTTGATTCCCAATATCGCACAGCCTTTCTCTTGAATCCTACCATCTATCCCGATACCCTTTGCCAATTCTGGACAAACGTCACTGTTCATACTGCTGAGAATGATGACTCCATCACTCTCCAGTCGTTTGTCAACCAGAAACAGGTGGTCATCACCTCTGAGATCATTCGTCAAACCCTAGACCTGAATGATGCCACCTATGTCACCAAATACCCCAAAGGCACCATTGATCTATCCTTTGCTAATCATGGTTATGAGGGTGACCTAAGTGCTACTACTATTCTGAAGAAGCACTTCCATGATGCTGAGCGACTCATTTTCCATATGATCAATGTCTGTCTTGCCCCCAAAACATCTTCATGGGATCAAATGTCATCCAGGTGGCAACAGGTATTGTATTCTATCCTTGAACATCAAAGCCTAAATTTTTCTGAAATAATCTTTTTGGAATTAAAAGATTTGGCAATGAAACCTGTGGCAAATAGATGGATATTATATCCAAGGTTTCTTATGGCCATAATTCTTAATCAATTAAAATCTGATGGCCTTGTTGGCCTTGGAGTCCCTGCTCTGGTAGTTTTGCCAGAGGTATACTCCAGGCACAACTCAAATCCACAACTCAAAGAGGCTGCCAAACTGCTAAAACCCAAGCAGAGGGAACCCACAGCCTCCACCCCAGATCTAAAGTCCCCTCCAAACCAAATCCAAGAAAACCAAAAAGGCTACTCAGGGAGTTGAGTCCCCTGATGATGCCCCTGCAGCACAAACGCAGGATGAAACTACAAGTCTTAATCCCCTTGTAGTTTCAATGACTCCACCAGCTGAAACCGCTCAGGTATCCTCTCAACAGGATCCTGATGCAACCAACATTGGGGAAACCACATTACTGGAATCTCTCTCACTTGAGAAGATTGCCATTGAAGAGCACCATTCACCCCAGGTGCAATCCTTTTCACCTCCATCTCCCACTGATACCACCCCTACAAGCCCAACTGCAGTCATTGCACAAGTGCTGACTCAACTACATTCCTCTACCCCTCCCCAGAAACCTGTTAACACTAGGAAAACCTCAACAGCTGAGGGAGAGGATCATAATGTAGTTGACAACCCACAGATAAGGATTATAAAGTTCAATCTCCTAGTGTAGATGTGGAGACTAGAACATCTGGTGAGGCTACCTCTTCCCCTGTTTCAACACATGAACAGGATGAAGCAGGTATCATCTCTAAGACCTCACCAGAGGCAACTGCCAATGAAGGACTTGCTCCTGAGGCAGGAAGTCCCCAGTTCCAAGACAAAGGGGCACATGTGATTACTGATCTACACTCAGCACATGTTCATCCTGATTCACTCAGGAGGTCAGCTGATTCAGCTTACACTGATGATGACCTGGGCTTTTTCTTTGAAGTTCTAGCCCAAAACACCATTCTTGAGGCTGAGGTTTGCAGATTACAAGAACTGCTTGCCAAAATGTCTCAGGAATCAAGTCCATCTGCCCCAATTAACCCACAGATGGCAGCTTCTGTTGAAGCTCTCCCAAACACTGAGCCACTCAAATCAAATAAGCCACCAGCCTCTGTTTCAGGCACCATTTCTCAGGGAGAGAACCCCTCTGAGCAAATGGCTGCTGCTTTCAAATCTTCCTTACCTCTCATCACTCCCATCATCACTACTATTGTCCATCAAACCATTGATGAGAGGATTTCCTCAAATCTTCAAACCCTTGTGGATGATGTTGTGTCAAAGAAACTTTCTGACATTCAAACCCCTGAACCCAATGCAACCAAAAAGGGGGAGTCTAAGTCAGTGAAAGATGATAAAAGAAAAAGAATTGAAGAGGAAGAAGCCAAGGAGAATAAAGGAAAAGAGATCATTACTTACAAGAGAAAGAAGAGTGCTGCTGAACAAACTGAGGATGAGAAGAAGTTGGAGGAGATGATCAAAGAAGCTGATGAGCAACATAGCAGATCCATGGACAGGATTATTGATCAGCTCTTCAGGCAAGGCTTTGATACTGCCAAACTTGATTCTGAGATCAGAAGGCTTGAGATTCAGGAGATTGAGAATCGATGGGCAGGCTGCAATGAGAAAGAAAGGGAAAGATTGGAGGCTATGATCAGATTTCTATCCAAACACTTGGGAAGACCTATCATTGAAGTCAAGTCATGGTCTAGAGATAGCATTTTGGAGATAACCACCAAAATATGCTCCTCTGAAAGCTTCAACAAAGGTCTAATCATAGAAGCTCTGGATGAAGCTGGTGCTGGGAAGAGATCTGACATGGCTAAGTTATCCAAAGCCACCCTCACAAACAAAATGATAGAGCAGCCTTTACAATCTCCCTTACCAAAACAATCCTCAAAACCAACCTCACAATCCTCAAAACAACCAACCTCACAACCTTCAAAACAACCAACCTCACAACCCTCAAAACCAACTCCTTTACCTAAGAAACCCACTCAATCTACCACCAGTGATGCACCTAAAAGAAAGAGAAGGGTGTTGAGGATGGAAGAAGAAGAAGAAGATGATGAAGAGGATAGTCTGCCACTCTCTGCTATGATCAAAATGAAGAAACCTGAGCCTAGGAGTCAATCAGCAATAATAACTCCCAAAACTCAAAGGCAAATGGTTAAAGTTAAGATTGAAGAAGAAGAACAGCAGAAGCAGCATGATGAGCAATTTATCAAAATGGTTGACAAGGACTTCCCTCAATCCTCATCCATTCAAGCAATGAAGAAACAAGCTCTGAGGCTGTACACTCTTAGGCATACATTCCAACATCAAAGAGAAAGAGTGAGGATTTGGGCAGACCCCAGGGTAAGTTCCAGAATACACAAGAAATACATACCAGGTAGATATCATGGCCAAGTGAAAAAGACTTTGAATGCTGCAATTATGTTGGCCATGGTAGTCTCACCCTGGGAGATTATAGAAGAATTCAAGAGAGCACACACCTTAAAATCAACCCCTCTATCTATACTTGAGAACAAAATGATCAAGAAGGGGCTGTTATACAAAAGACTTGAAGATCTTCAAAAGAGTGAACTCCAGTTGTTGCTAGAAGGCTCTCATCCAGATGAATTTGCATATAGAGAGATCACAACTGTTGAGTTGAAGAATGGGAAGACAGTAAGATATCTGTCTGAATATTATGGCCCTGAGTTCTTCTTTGAGGGAGAAGCAGAAGAACTCACCAAGGAGGAACAAGTTGTTCTCCTTGAGGCTTATGCAAGAGAGTCTTACAGACTCATCAATGGAAAATAGGTTTCATGGTTGGGACAAGACTCTGTGTCCAGTTTCCCCAAGACAGAGTTCCCTTCCATACTTAGCCAATCAAAAGATTAGAAACCTTTTTCAGGCCTATGCTTACATGATTACCTCTGAAGCTGATCAAGAGAGTGTTTCTGCCAAAGAATAAGTGGGATCATCACTAAATTTAGAGGTTTTGGCTGCATTGGTTCAGGGGGAGTTTGTTGGACCAAAAGAACCAATGAGCCTGATCAGAAAAACCTCTAAGTCCCACAGACATTACAACTACTGAAGAAGATCACAACAGCTGAAGACATCAGCTGATTACAAAGTCTAAAGACAAAGTCTGAAAGTAAAGAACTGAAGACAAAGTCTGAAAGTAAAGAACTGAAGACAAAGTCTGAAAGTGAAGTACCGAAGACAAAGACTGAAGACCAGAGTGAACAGTAGTTGTCACAACAGCTGAAGTTATTAACTTCAGTAGTTGTGATGGTTTTTCCTTTTCAGTACTTGTAATTTTACTTTCAGTAGTTTATTGTTTTAGTAGTTTTAGTTCAGTAGTTTTATATTCTTGTACTTGGCATTCTCTGAGATGTGATCAGTTGTTGAGAACATTTCAGTAGTTTGCATAATTTCAGTTGTTTGTATAATTCTGTTAGATGTCACTATCAAGTGACATCAGCAGACGTCACATTCCTCTATAAAAGGAATGTTGACCTAGTTGTTTTGTAACCGAAGCATTACGCGTGAATGAAAATATTCCTTTAACAGAAAAGTTCTCTCTCTCTATAATCGTCATTGTGTGATTGCATATTCATACTTTTCTTGCTTGAATTCGATCTTATTTCTGTTATATTCCGCTGCAAAATTCAAATCTAATTGATCAAACTAGATCCGATCCTATCAGTAAGTAATCCTGACTGCCCTCAACTCATCATCTTGAGTGTTTGGTCTTGGGGTAGCCCTGATTGCAGCTTGCATAAAACCTGAAGGCCCAGAGGAACTTTCTCCCCTTAGCTTCCTCTTCCTCTCTCTCTCCTCTTCCTCAATCTCCTCAGGAGTCAAAATCCTTTTCCCTTTGTCACCCACAGACCTTTGTGACTCAGGGTGGATAGAGGTTTGGCCTTCATTGCTTGGTGTAGCATCCAAGCTCTGGCGAGAGAGTGGTTGTGAGACACCTTAACCGGTAGGTGTTTCACCGAGGGAATGAATTTCTGAAGCAGTTGTTGATGTGACAGGGCTCTCAGGCTCTATCACTGGGCCTTCAGCCAAGGTTTTCCCTTTGAAGCTAATCTCAGGGTGTGCCTCAGCATCCAGTTGACCAATGACATTACCTGATTGCCTTTGTCTTCTTCTTAGGCTGAACTCTTTAGTAATTCTGTCTTGAATTTTGAGTTTCTAACCTGTCAGCTTGTCTTGATGTGCTTGGATTGACAAGTGGCATGTTGACCAGATCAAGACCTTCATAGTAGTTCAAGGTCTGAAAATCAAATACTTCTTGTTTCCCTTGAACTTTGTGAAAAATAAGGGCTCTTCTATCAGCATCATACCTCCACCCAATAATGTAGTTTGAAGTTCCTTGAGGTGGGGATGACATAGCCCTTAGAATACCTTCCTCAAAGAGACTCCTGATGATAGAGTCTATAGAGTCCACGTTAATGTGAACCTGAGAAATTTGCTGAGTATGCACAATTACAAGTGAGGATGGCGAGTCCTTAATGTCCATACTCTCTGAAGAACTCACAGGTTCTGTGTCTGTAATGACTTTCTCCCCCTTTTGGTAGCATCACTCTCTTTCATAGGTGAGCTAGAGGTTAGGTCAACCACATTCACAGGTTCTTGTGTTCCTGGTTGAGCTCTTCTTAAAGGTCTCCCAGCTAGTTTTTCCCTGAGATAAGATATCTCAAGTTGCTGATCATTGACCCTATTGTGAAGGGTAGTCACCTGAGATTCAAGGTGACTAACCTTAGAGACTAAATAGGAGCATGTTTTTGACAGTTTTTGCACCTTTAGTCTCAGATTCCCCACTTCTTCATCAGAAGAATCATTGGGGGATGAGATGATAGGACCAAAGTCCTCTCTCTCACCACCAGCTTCAAGTTCTTGGCTGCTGGATTTCCTCGGCTCATTGACATTCTCAGTTGAGATGTCAATGGGCTGAGTTGCCATGGTTGAGGTCTTAATAATGTAATCACTTGCAAAAGTGAGAGCCTTTTCCATATGGATATCCTGAACAGGTTCAGAAGTATCCACCTCAGTTGTGGGTGACTGATGTGGGCTAGACTGAGGAGATTCAGGAGTACTCATCTCTCTTTGAGTAGGGGAAGAGAAGAGAGACTCATGGTACTCACTGGAACCTAAGTCTTCATCAGTATAGAATGAGAGGTTGGGAATGGGTTGATTTAAATCTAAAGGCTGGGGATGGTAACTGTCCCCTGAAGGTTGTTCACTTGAGTGTTGAGACTCAGAGTGAAGGCTTAAGGCAATTAGGCTTATGAGCTCATCAGGGTGAGCATGAGGAACCTCAGCCCTGATTGTGGAAGAGATGGGAGTGGTTTGCTCCTCAGAGGAAGTGGGAGCTCTAGTGTCCACTTCCTCCTGTATTAGTGAGTATAAGGGGACCAGCACAGACTCAATAGCTTGAGTAGGGGTTCGTTTGGATTTTCTTTGGTAGGTGAGGGTTACTTGTGGCCTTTTTGGTGGTAGAGAGGTAGAAGGTGTGGGTTCAACACTAGCTTGTGTTGCTAGGTTGTCACCTTGAGCAATGAGCTCTAACATTTTGGGGACAAGGGCTGTTTCTAACCCTGAGAAGCCTACAGTTGGCTTCTTTATGATTTTAAAGATGCCGGGCTTTATCTGTCCCAATTTAAGAATATTATTTGTTTCTCTCAACTGTGAGCCCAGTTCACAGTTGAGAATGTGTTGAACATATCTAGGAAACATATAATACTCTAAGGAATCCAAGTTAGCAAGCAAATTTGTATAGACAAACCCCTTGAACCATTCCATGCACTATGAAAGAGAGATCCTCAGGAATCTGGTCCCACCCTCTATGCTTGTTTGACAAGCTATGGATAACCGCATGGAGTAGGTACAGGCGAGCCGCCCGGTGGTGTGGTACGTAGTGGGTTTAGTACGCCCCGCCAAAACGGCTCCAAAACAAACAAAAAGGTGCGTTCCGCACTCACGAAGGACTGCCAGTGATATACTGGAGGAAGGTGGGGATGACGTCAAGTCCGCATGTTGATTCAAATGATGGGTTCGTGGGATTAGATTTGCTACTCGGATTTTTGATTGAAAAAGTGGATAACATAGAAATAGGATGAGGCTGCTCCATTGGAGTAAAGGGGGGGAGGGGTTCCCCGCGTCACACCAGGTTATGACAGCGGCAAAGCGGAATAGAAAAGCACGAACGAGTTCTTAATAGGATTTTCTGGGTTAGTTTCTTCAAGCGGAAGATTAAGATCCGGGATCTCTCTCACCCGGTCTGCATAGAATGTATCGGATCGATCTATTTATTCTTTCGGCTAGCCGTATTCATTCCTCTCCTTTCAATCGAGTTTCCATTGGGATGAGACCATCCCTTTCCTGAAGGTCTTTACAGAGAAATCTCCCTCATAGCCCATCTGCTCAAAGGAATGATTGACAGCTTCCTTTGGGAAGGACAGCTCACCTTCTTCATCATCCAGCTGCAAGTGAGTGTTGATGATGGCCGAAGTGATGAAGATTGTCCTCCCTTGCATTATGGCAGACAGTGCCTTCTCCCCATCCATGATGACCTCTTGGTAGGTCTTCCGAAATTCAAGCAGATGATCCTCATAGAGAGTATGATCAATGGTTAGGGAGGTGAAGTAATTTGATAAAGCTAAGAAACGGCAAATCTTTGAGAAACTATCATCTTTCTCAGAGCTTAACAGAGCAACCTGATTGTGTTGCCTGTGAAGTTGCATGGAGAAATCTGGGTTGTTTCTGCGGTTAAGGTTGGCCATTTTAGAAGCTTAAGGATGAAGAAAGATGAAAAGCAAAGGCGGTTTGGGAATTAGGTTTGAGGAATAGTAGAATTGAAGAAGATAGTGAGGGAGAGGGGGAACCGTTGGGTATTTATGTGAAAAGGATTTGAACCAAAGTTAATGAAAGAGGATAAACTTTGAAATCCGAATGTCGATCTCACCTCTAAAAAAGTAGTTTACTTTTGCTCAAAAAGTAGTTTTCTTGGAATTTAAAAAGCTTCCGAAGGTAAATTATCTTCGGAAGTTTTAATGAAAAAGTTTCCAAAGCTAAAATGACTTCGGAAGAATTTCCTGAGAGTTTTGAAAATTCTGCTTCGGAAGAGAAATAAAAACTTGAATGCTTTGTATATAAAATAACAAAGCTTCCGAGAGTTAATTTTGCTTCGGAAGAAAATAGTCTTTGAAAACAAATAAGTGTCTGAGACAAGTATTTAAGCTTCGGAAGATAGATTAAAACCTCTTCCGAAGGTAAAATTTCTTAGACAGTTATTTATTTTGAAGACATGATTTGCTTCCGAAGATAAAAATATATCTTCCGAAGGATCAAAAAATTTTCAAGAATCTAAGGAAAATCTTCAAAAAGGATTTTTATCCAAAGAGAACATGAGCTTATGAAAGTGATGAACTAGACAACTTAGGACACATATTTTAAGAAATAAGTAGAATTAGTTTTAAGAAAAAATCTACTCAAAGTTAATCATCCCAATAGCTGATATTAGATATTTAAATCTCTGTTCATCAAAAGCTTTTGTAAACAGATCAGCATATTGTTCATCTGTATGAACTTTGACTAGTTTAATTAATCCATTTTCATAGTTATCTCTTATTAAGTGATACCTGATATTGATGTGTTTGGTCCTTGAGTGCTGCATAGGATTCTCTATGATAGAGATAGCACTATTGTTGTCTATGTGAATGGGATTCTCCTTGAAATTAAATCCATAGTCCAGCATCTGATTTTGCATTGCCATGAGACAACCCTTCCACCAAGGAATTGACATCCCCCAGATGTAGACTTTGCAGTCATATTGCAACCACCATAATCACTATCTGTATAAACATACAGATTGAAGTCAGGATTCTTTGGATACCATAAACCAAGTGTTGAAGCACCTTTGAGGTATCTTAGAATCCTCTTGACAGTGATGAGGTGAGACATCTTAGAGTTGGCTTGATATCTTGCACAAATGCATGTAGCAAACATGATATCAGGTCTGCTAGCAGTAAGATACATAAGAGACCCAATCATAGCCCTGTATAAGTGTTCATCTACACACTCCCCCTCAAGATCAGGTCCAAGGGAGTGGTTTCTGGCTATGGGTGTCTTAACAATCTTACAATCAGTCATGTTGAACCTCTTGAGTATGGCTTGAACATACTTTGACTGACTTATGAAGATACCATCTTCAAGTTGCTTCACTTGAATTCCCAGAAAGAAATTGAGTTCTCCCATTGCACTCATTTCAAATCTATCTTTCATCAGCTTCTCAAAGTCTTTGCAGAGCTTTGGATTAGTTGAACCAAAGATGATGTCATCCACATACACTTGAACTAGCAATATGTCATTTCCATATCCTTTGATGAAGAGAGTTCCATCTATAGTACCTCTCCTGTATCTATGCTTGCAAAGATACTTAGACAATGTCTCATACCACTTCCTGGGTGCCTGATGCAGCCCATAAAGAGCTTTGTCAAGCTTGCAGACATAATCAGGATGATCAGGGTCTACAAAACCAGGTGGCTGTTTGACATACACCTCTTCATCAATCACTCCATAAAGAAAAGCACACTTCACATCAAGTTGAAAGACCTTGAAGTTCTTGGATGCAGCAAATGCCAGGAATATCCTAACAGCTTCTAATCTTGCTACAGGAGCAAAGACATCAGTGTAGTCAATCCCTTCTTCTTGTGTGTATCCTTGAACAACTAGTCTAGCCTTGTTCTTGATGATAATGCCTCTATCATCCTTCTTATTCCTAAACACCCATTTGGTTCCAATGGTAGTCTTCCCATGAGGAAGAGGACAAAGGTTCCAAACTTTTTTCCTTTTGAATTGAAGCAACTCTTGTTGCATAGCTTCAACCCAACTTCCATCCTTTAGAGCCTCATCAACTTTCTTTGGCTCTATCTGGGATAAGAAACAAGAGTGAAGACAAACATTTGCTTCATGGGTTTGTCCTCTTGTTCTTACCCCTGTGACAACATCTCCAATGATGTTTGTGGTGGGGTGACACTTGTGGATCCTAAGCTGAGGGATCACAGCAAGTTGCTAAGAAAGATCTAAATTTGAGAAATTTAGATCTGGCATAGATGTTTCACCCTCCACATCATCACACTTATCAAGATTTACTTGATCCAATGAGTGTGTGACATCATTGATGTTGTCATTTATGGTGTGGTTATAAGCATCAAGGAATTCTTGATCACTTTCACCACCACCATTGTTGTCTTCCACAATTGAGGTATCCTTATCTGGTTATTGAGCCTTTGAGCTGGAATTTGAAGGCACCCCAGATGTATCAGCTGAGTTTGTCATTGTAGTGCTGATAGAAACCTCATTTGCTGAGATAGTTCCAAGTGTAGCTGAAGATGTATGACTTGAAGGTCTTCTTAGCTCAAATCTTGGATCAGGATCACCTGTATTTAAATTCTCTGCAGATCCTGAAACATTCTCACAAGATTTGTTAAAACAGTTGGTAACTAAATCAAGATCAAATAACCAATCAGGACAAGAACCAGCCACACAGGGTGTGTGTTCGTTGAAAGTCACATTGGCTGACTCCTCAACAATTCTAGTTCTGAGATTGTATACTCTATAAGCCTTAGCCTAGGAAGAGTATCCAATGAAGTGTCCATCATCTGATTTTTTAGCAAATTTGGCAATTTGATCTTTAGTATTCAAGATGGTGCAAGGACATCCAAACGACCTGAGAAAGCCAATAAAAGGTTTTCTCTTGTGCCAAAGTTCATAAGGAGTCTTACCATGTGTATTACCTACTAAAACTCTGTTTTGCACATAGCAAGCATAGTTTACTGCCTCTGCCCAGAAGGTGATGGGTAGTTTAGAGTCAGACAACATAGTTCTTGCAGCTTCAATTAGTGTTCTGTTTCTCCTCTCAGCAACACAATTTTGCTGAGGAGTCCTGGGAGCACTATATTGTCTTGTAATACCTTTTTCATCACAAAATGTATCAAGGGTTTGATTCTTGAATTCAGTCCCTTGATCACATCTTATGGTTTTGACCTTGTGATCACTTTGATTCTCAATTTTTAAGATGAAATTCTTCAGAATCTCAGGGGTCTCATCCTTAGTTCTAAGAAAGAAAACCCAAGTGAATCTTGTAAAATCATCTGTGATCACCAAACAATAAGAGGTCCTTCCTAGACTCATTACACTGGTGGGGCCAAAGAGATCCACATGTAATAAGTGTAGAGGAGTAGTGATAGAGTTCCTTTCCTTAGGCTTGTGAGATACCTTATGCTACTTCCCTTTCAGGCATGCAACACAATGATCATCACTTGTAAACTCTTTCTTTGGCATTCCAGTTACCAAATCATGTTTAATTAGTTTATTCATGTTTTTAAAGTTTACATGACACATTCTTTTATGCCATAGGAAAGACTTATCACTATTGGCTTTAGACAGAAAGCATGAAACTTCTCCAGAGGGAGATGTTTCTTGCAAGTCCATCTTGTACATGTTCCCTTTTCTAGGGGCTCTAAGCAGGATGTGCTCATGAGGAATGACCACTCCAGGCTTAAGAACAATGCACTCATGCTCACTAAAGAGCATGTTATGACTCTGATCACAAAATTGGGATACACTCAGAAGATTGTACCCAAGCTCCTTGACAAAGTTTACCTTTTCAATGCAGAGCTTACCATTTGTGACCTTGCCCCTTCCAGAAATATAACCACCTTCATCTCCTCCAAAAGCAACTAGTCCTCCATCAATCCTCTCAAAGTTATGGAGTAGTGACCTATTGCCTGTCATGTGCCTGGAACAGCTACTATCAATGATCCAGACATTCTTGTATGTCTTGAGCTGTTACTGCACAAAGAAAATGATTAGTTACATTTGGAAACCCAAGCCTTATTTGTCTTATGGTAATAGATCCTATGGTTGTGCTAGGAGGATCTAGAGCTGTTGTTGATGGAGAATTTTCAGTCACTTGGTCTTTCTTAGACTTCCACACCACCTTTGGAGTCTTGGACTTGACCTTCAAAACTTCGGAAGCTTTTGGGACTTCGGAAGTTTTGATGACTGAACCTTCGAAAGATTCTACAGTCACTGCAGCAGACTTCAGTGCTTCGGAAGAATTCCTTTCTTCCGAGACCAACTTCTCTTCCGAAGGAAATTTTCCATTTGCCTTCTCCTTAGATTTGGAGCTTCCGAAGGAAACAAATTTTCCTTCCGAAGCTTGAATCTTCTTGGAACTCTTTGAAGTCTTTGTCTTGGTCATATGGATAGTACTTTTAGGATTGTATGGACAATCCTTAGCAATGTGAGAGGTACTTTCACACATGACACACACCATTTTCTTCTTCACAAGAGTCTTCTTATGAGAACAAGACTGTCTTTGGTCACATCCCTTCTTCACCTTCATCTTTGCAGATGCTGATACAGTCCTTTTGGGCTGGGAACTGTTCTTGGAGTTTGATGGTCCAGGCTGTGCAGCAGTGGTACACAGCAGATCAGTCTTCTTCTTGGTACTGAGATGATTTAAACAAGAACTAGAACTCTTAGCTGAAGAGTTTTGGTTGATGTCTTCAGTCTTTACTACTTCAAACCCTGCAGAGATACAAACTTGTTTCTGCTTAGAGTCAAAAGTAGCCTTGATCTCTTGAGCCTTTCTTGCTTTTCTTTTGCTCTTCCTGATCAAGTTCTTTCTCATTGACTTGGTCATCACAATAATCTTCTTCTCCTCAGAAGGATAGTGGCTCTTCTTAGAATCCTCCTCTTCACTCTTCTTAGAGGAATTCTTCACTATCTCTTCTTCATCCGCTTCACTCATAGGATCTATGAGAGGAAGCTCATCTTCACAAGTTTCACACCTAGGAGATCTTACAGACAACATTATGTGTGGAGGAGCTATCTCATTGGATCCCAGTCTCTGCCTATTTTGATAACACATCTTGTTGTGTAGGGATGAGGATATCATGTTCTTGAAGGTCTCTTCTTCAAGAACACTCTTTTCTGCCCTGGCTTTGCTGATCACAAGCTCAGCCTGGCACTCAATCAGCTTGGTTATGATATCTTTGATTTGAGTCCTAAAATCTGTATGCTCATGTTTTAGAACTGAAATGGTTTTCTCTAAGTCCTCTATCTTTAGTTTATAATTATTTTCAGACTTTCTAAAATCTGATTTTAAAATTTTTAAGGACTCAAGATCAGATCTCATCTCCAAGTTATAGGACCTGTATCTATTAACTTTAGCAATGCATTCAAGAGTACAGAGATGTTCCAATACCTTGGCTTCATCATGATCTGCCATTAGTGCTTGGTTTGAAGAAGCATCTTCCACCTGAAAGCTTTAGTCAAAGCCTCCTTCTTCAACAGCAACAGCAGCTTGTTGCTTTGGCTTCTCATTCTGGGGGGCTTTCTCAGTGTAGTTTGGTCTGGTTTGTGCTTGGCCACCATTTGTTCTGGGTGCCTTACACTCTCTGGCAAAGTGGCCCATCAAGTTAAAGTTGTAACACTTGACTTTGCCTTTGTCCAAGCCAAACTTTCCACTGGTTGCATTGCTTGGAAACTTCCTTCCAGTTCTCTTGTAGAACTTCTTGGCTCTGTGAGTGAGGTAACTGTACATTGAGGTCTTTAGTCTGTAACTTTCTACTTTATGTACTTTATCCTTTTTGTAATAGATAAGGATGTGAGCTATGGCATGTTATAGTCACAAGGTCAAAAGGCAGATATGCTTTTTGATTCTACAATTAATTTTGTTTGTGTCTAGTCAATTGTATCCAGCTGGCTTTCAAAGTATAGCCGGCTATAGGTTGTAGTATAAGTATTCCAAGTTCTAGTATCTTTCTTTATACTTTGTAACACTTGTAAAAGAACTTGAGAAAGCAATATACTGCCTCCTTGAAATCCAAATCTCTTGTTCTGTCTCTTTAACTTTACTTGTGTTCTTTGTATCAATATTGGTTAATCCAGTTCACTGTTTGATCAAGTTTGGTTATTCTCCTCTTTGTGTTGTTGTGTTGTAATTGTTAAGCCCTTAACCGGTCCTGCAATTGGTATCAGAGCATTTCAGGCTCTTGATATAAGATCTCACCATCTTAAGATCCCTCACACGCACAAAAAAACTAAACTCTCCAAATGGCATCCATCTCAAAGACTGATATGGAGACTGGAACCATGAACAAATCCCCACTGATCATTCTTGATGACTTTGACACCTGGTGTATGAGAATGGAAGGTTTCATCAGGTCTCTGGACTCAAGAATGTGGGAATCTGTTGTAAATGGACCTTTCATACCCAGCACTCCCTCTGCTACTAATGCTGGTATGATCCCAAAAGATGTGGCCAACTACTCTGATGAAGATAGGAAGAGAGTAGAGATTGATAGAAAGGCCATGACTGCTCTTCAAACTGCCCTTCCAAACTCTGTGTACAGAGGTTTTAAGAAGTGCAAAACAGCTAAACAGCTGTGGGATGCACTAAAACTTATGTATGAAGGCTCCTCTGAAGCCAAGGAGAACAAGAAGGATCTCCTGAAGCAGCAGCTTGAAAACTTCACCTTCAAAACAGGTGAAACCATGACTCAGCAATACTTCAGGTATGTTGAGATAGTGGATACCCTAGTGGATGGAGGAGTTCCTCTTGAAAACAGGGACATTGTAAGGAAGTTCATGTCCTCACTTCCTAAGGAATGGACACACTACTGTGTGGTGATCAAGAGGACTGAGAATCTCAAAACTCTTACTCTGACAGAGTTATATGGGATTCTCAATGGCTACCAGATGGAGATGAACATGCAAAGTTCATCTGGCAACTCCAACAATCAAATGGGTTAAGCCCTTCATGTGGTTGAAAGGGATAGCATAGAACCCCAACATCATCTCATATGCTACCCTGACAACTCACCAAAGGGTCCTTTCATCACCTTCCCAGAGACACCCAGGGAGAACTACACTCAAGGAAGCCCATTCCAAGAGACAAGCTCTTCTCAAGCCTTTGTGTCTTCTGATGAAAGTTGTGGGAACTCTCTCTTCACTCTTGAAGACCTGGACTGTATCCATCCAGATGACCTGGAGTACATGGAAATAGTTCATCAGATGGCTCTCCTCACTCATAGAGCCAAGAAGTTCTACAAGAGAACAGGAAGGAGGTTTCCAAGCAATGCAACCAGTGGAAAGTTTGGGCTGGATAAAAGCAAAGTCAAGTGTTACAACTGTAACTTGATGGGCCACTTTGCTAGAGAGTGTAAGGCACCTAAAACAAATGGTGGCCAAACACAAACCAGACCAAACTACACTGACAAAGCCCCTCAGAATGAGAAGCCAAAGCAACATGTTGCTGTTGCTGTTGAAGAGGGAGGCTTTGACTGGAGCTTTCAGGTGGAAGATGCTTCTCCAAACCAAGCACTAATGGCAACCATGATGAAGCCAAGGTATTGGAACATCTCTGTACTCCTGAATGCATTGCTAAAGTAAACAGATACAGGTCCTATAACTTAGAAATGAGATCTGATCTTGAGTCCTTAAACATATTAAAATCTGATTTTAGAAAGTCTGAAAATGATTACAAGTTAAAATAGAGGATTGGAGAAAACCATTCAGTACAAAACATGAACATATAGATTTTAGGACTCAAATCCAGGATCTCATAACTAAGTTGACTGAGTGCCAGGCTGAGCTTGTGATCAGCAAAGCCAAGGCAGAAAAGAGTGTTCTTGAAGAAGAGACCTTCAAGAACATGATATCCTCATCCCTGCACAACAAAGTGTGCTATCAAAATAGACAGGGACTGGGATCAAATGAGATAGCTCCTCCACACACAATCTTGTCTGTAAGATCTCCTAGGTGTGGAACTTGTGAAGATGAGCTTCCTCTCATAGATCCTATAAGTGAAGAGGATGAAGAAGAGATAGTGAAGAATTCCTCTGAGAAGAGTGAAGAAGAGGATTCTACTAAGGGCCACTATCCTTCTGAGGAGAAGAAATCTACTGTGATGACCAAGTCAAAGAGAAAGAACTTGATCAGGAAGAGCAAAAGAAAAGCAAAGAAGGCTCAAGAGATCAAGGCTACTTTTGATTCTAAGCAGAAACAAGTTTTTATCTCTGCAGGGTTTAAAGTAGTAAAGACTGAAGACATCAACCAAGACTCCTCAGCTAAGAGTTCTGGTTCTTGTTCAAATCATCTCAGTACAAAGAAGAAGACTGAGCTGCTGTGTACCACTGCTGCACAGCCTGGACCATCAAACTCCAAGAACAGTTCACAGCCCAAAAGAACTGTCTCAGCATCTACAAAGATGAAGGTGGAGAAGGGATGTGACCAAAGACAGTCTTGCTCTCATAAGGAGACTCTTTTGAAAAGAAAATGTTATGTGTCATGTGTGAAAGTACCTCTCACATTGCTAAGGATTGCCCATACAATCCTAAAAGTACTATCCACATGACCAATACAAAGACTTCAAAGAGTTTCAAGAAGATTCAAGCTTCGGAAGGAAAGTCTGTTTCCTTCGGAAGCTCCAAATCAAAGAAGAAGGTAAATGGAAAATTACCTTCGGAAGAAAATTTGGTCTCGGAAGAAAGGAGTTCTTCCGAAGCACTGAAGTCTGCTGCAGTGACTGTAGAATCTTCCGAAGGTTCAGTCATCAAAACTTGTGAAGTCCCAAAAGCTTCCAAGGTTTTGAAGGTCAAGTCCAAGACTCCAAAGGTGGTGTGGAAGTCTAAGAAAGACCAAATGACTGAAGTTTCTCCATCAACAACAGCTGAAGATCCCCCTAGTACAACCATAGGATCTATTACTGTTGCATTACCTTCTATTATACTTAGTGAGCCCAAGACAAGTAAGGCTTGGGTTTCCAAATGTAACTAATCATTTTCTTTGTGCAGGAACAGCTCAAGACAAACAGGAATGTCTGGATAATTGATAGTGGCTGTTCCAGGCACATGACAGGCAATAGGTCTCTACTCCATAACTTTGAGAGAATTGATGGAGGACCAGTTGCTTTTGGAGGAGATGAAGGTGGTTACATTTCAGGAAGGGGCAAGGTCACAAATGGTAAGCTCAGCATTGAAAAGGTAAACTTTGTTAAGGAGCTTGGGTACAATCTTCTGAGTGTATCCCAATTTTGTGATCAGAGTCATAACATGCTCTTTACTGAGCATGAGTGCATTGTTCTCAAGCCTGGAGTGGTCATTCCTCATGAGCATATCCTGCTCAGAGCCCCCAGGAAAGGGAACATGTACAAGATGGATTTGCAAGAAACATCTCCCTCTGGAGAAGTTTCATGCTTTCTATCTAAAGCAAATAGTGATGAGTCTTTCCTATGGCATAAAAGAATGTGCCATGTAAACTTTAAGAACATGAATAAATTAATTAAACATGATTTGGTAACTGGAATGCCAAAGAAAGAGTTTACAAGTGATGATCATTGTGTTGCATGCCTGAAAGGGAAGCAACATAAGGTATCTCACAAGCCTAAGGAAAGGAACTCCATCACTACTCCCCTACACTTATTACATATGGATCTCTTTGGCCCCACCAGTGTAATGAGTCTAGGAAGGACCTCTTATTGTTTGGTGATCACAGATGATTTTACAAGATTCACTTGGGTTTTCTTTCTTAGAACTAAGGATGAAACCCCTGAGATTCTGAAGAATTTCATCTTAAAAATTGAGAATCAAAGTGATCACAAGGTCAAAACCATAAGATGTGATCAAGGAACTGAATTCAAGAATCAAATCCTTGATACATTTTGTGATGAAAAAGGTATTACAAGACAATATAGTGCTCCCAGGACTCCTCAGCAAAACGGAGTTGCTGAGAGGAGAAACAGGACACTAATTGAAGCTGCAAGAACTATGTTGTCTGACTCTAAACTGCCCATCACCTTCTGGGCAGAGGCAGTAAATACTGCTTGCTATGTGCAAAACAGAGTTTTAGTAGTTAAGACACATGGTAAGACTCCTTATGAACTTTGGCACAAGAGAAAACCTTTCATTGGTTTTCTCAGGTCATTTGGATGTCCCTGCACCATCTTGAATACCAAGGATCAAATTGCCAAGTTTGCTGAGAAATCAGATGATGGACACTTCATTGGATACTCTTCCCAAGCCAAGGCTTATAGAGTATACAATCTCAGAACTAGAATTGTTGAGGAGTCAGCCAATGTGACTTTCAATGAACACACACCCTGTGTGGCTGGTTCTGGTCCTGATTGGCTATTTGATCTTGATTTAGTTACCAACTGTTTTAACAAATCTTGTGAGAATGTTTCAGGATCTGCAGAAAATCTAAATACAGGTGATCCTGATCCAAGATTTGAGCTAGGAAGACCCTCAACTCATACATCTTCAGCTCCAGTTGGAACTACTTCAGCAAATGAGGTCTCTATCAGCACTACAATGACAAATTCAGCTAATACATCTGGGGTGCCTTCAAATTCCAGCTCAGAGGCTCCACAACCATATAAAGATACCTCAATTGTAGAAGACAACAATGGTGATGGTGAAAGTGATCAGGATTCCTTGATGCTAATAACCACACCATAGATGACAACATCAATGATGTCACACACTCATTGGATCAAGTTAATCTTGATAAGTGTGGTAATGTGGAGGGTGAATCATCTATGCCAGATCTAAATTTCTCAAATTTGGATCTTTCTCAGCAACTTGCTGTGATCCCTCAGCTAAGGATCCACAAGTCTCACCCCACCACAAACATCATTGGAGATGTTGTCACAGGGGTAAGAACAAGAGGACAAACCCATGAAGCAAATGTTTGTCTTCACTCTTGTTTCTTATCTCAGATAGAGCCAAAGAAAGTTGATGAAGCTCTAAAGGATGGAAGTTGGGTTGAAGCTATGCAACAAGAGTTACTTCAATTCAAAAGGCAGAAAGTTTGGAACCTTTGTCCTCTTCCTCATGGGAAGACTACCATTGGAACCAAATGGGTTTTAGGAATAAGAAGGATGATAGAGGAATTATCATCAAGAACAAGGCAAGACTAGTTGTTCAAGGATACACACAAGAAGAAGGGATTGACTACACTGATGTCTTTGCTCCTGTAGCAAGATTAGAAGCTGTTAGGATATTCCTGGCATTTGCTGCATCCAAGAACTTCAAGGTCTTTCAACTTGATGTAAAGTGTGCTTTCTTATATGGAGTGATTGATGAAGAGGTTTATGTCAAACAGCCACCTGGTTTTGTAGACCCTGATCATCCTGATTATGTCTGCAAGCTTGACAAAGCTCTTTATGGGCTGCATCAGGCACCCAGGAAATGGTATGAGACATTGTCTGAGTATCTTTGTAAACATGGATACAGGAGAGGTACTATAGATGGAACTCTCTTCATCAAAGGACAGGGAAATGACTTATTGCTAGTTCAAGTATATGTAGATGACATCATCTTTGGTTCAACTAATCCAAAGCTCTGCAAAGACTTTGAGAAGCTGATGAAAGACAGATTTGAAATGAGTGCAATGGGAGAACTCAATTTCTTTCTGGGAATTCAAGTGAAGCAAGTTGAAGATGGCATCTTCATAAGTCAGTCAAAGTATGTTCAGGACATACTCAAGAGGTTCAACATGACTGATTGTAAGATTGCTAAGACACCCATAGCCAAAAACCACTCCCTTGGACCTGATCTTGAGGGGGAGTGTGTAGATGAACATTTATACAGGGCTATGATTGGGTCTCTTATGTATCTTACAGCTAGCAGGCCTGATATCATGTTTGCTACATGTATTTGTGCAAGATATCAAGCCAACCCTAAGATGTCTCACTTAATCACTGTCAAAAGGATTCTAAGATACCTCAAAGGTGCTTCAACACTTGGTTTATGGTATCCAAAGAATCCTGACTTCAATCTGTATGCTTATACAGATAGTGATTATGGTGGTTGCAACATGACTGCAAAGTCTACATCTGGGGGATGTCAATTCCTTGGTGGAAGGGTTGTCTCATGGCAATGCAAGAAACAATCCTGTGTGTCTGCATCAACTGCTGAGGCTGAATACATTGCTGCTGCAAGCTGCTGTGCTCAAGTGCTTTGGATTCAAAATCAGATGCTGGACTATGGATTTAACTTCAAGAGACTCCTATCCACATAGACAACAATAGTGCTATCTCTATCACTGAGAACCCTGTGCAGCACTCAAGGACCAAACACATCAATATCAGGTATCATTTAATAAGAGATAACTATGAAAAAGGATTAATTAAACTAGTCAAAGTTCATACAGATGAACAATATGCTGATCTGTTTACAAAAGCTTTTGATGAACAGAGATTTAAATATCTAATATCAGCTATTGGGATGATTAACTTTGAGTAGACTTTTTCTTAAAACTAATTCTAATTATTTCTTAAAATATGTGTGTCCTAAGTTGTCTAGTTCATCACTTTCATAAGCTCATGTTTTCTTTGGATATAAAATCCTTTTTGAAGACTTTCCTTAGATTCTTGAAAATTTTCTGATCCTTCGGAAGATAAAATTTTATCTTCGGAAGAAAATCATGTCTTCAAAATAAATAACTGTCTAAGAAATTTTACCTTCGGAAGAAGTCTAAATCTATCTTCCGAAGCTTAAATTCTTATCTCAGACACTTATTTGTTTTTAAGGACTTTTTCCTTCCGAAGCAAAATTAACTCTCGGAAGCTTTGTTGTTTCTTATACAAAGCATTCAAGTGTTTATTTCTCTTCCGAAGCAAAATTTTCAAGACTCTCAGGAAAATCTTCCGAAGTCATTTTAGCTTCGGAAGCTTTTTCATTAAAACTTCCGAAGATAATTTACCTTCGGAAGCTTTTCGAATTCCAAGAAAACTACTTTTTGAGCAAAAGTAAACTACTTTTTCAGAGGTGAGACCGACTTTCGGATTTCAAAGTTTATCCTCTTTCATTAACTTTGGTTCAAATCCCTTTTCACATAAATACCCAACGGTTCCCCTCTTCCTCACTATCTTCCTCAATTCCACTATTCCTCAAACCTAATTCCCAAAACCGCCTTTGCTTTCTACCTTTCTTCAACCTTAAGCTTCTCAAATGGCCAACCTTAACCGCAGAAACAACCCAGATTTCTCCATGCAACTTCACAGGCAACACAATCAAGTTGCTCTGTTAAGCTCTGAGAAAGATGCAAGTTTCTCAGAGATTTGCCAATTCTTAACTCTATCCAACTACTTCACCTCCCTGACCATTGATCCTACTCTGTATGAGGATCATTTGCTTGAATTCTGGAAGACCTGCCAAGAGGTCATTATGGATGGGGAGAAGGCACTGTCTGCCACAGTGCAAGGGAGGACAATCTTCATCACTCCGGCCATCATCAATATCATTTGCAGCTGGATGATGAAGAAGGTGAGTTGTCCTTCCCAAAGGAAGCTGTTAATCATTCCTTTGAGCAGATGGGCTATGAGGGAGATTTCTCTGTAAAGACCTTCAGGAAAGGGAAGGTCTCATCCCAGTGGAAATACCTGCTCCATGTGGTTATCCACAGCTTGTCAAACAAGCATGGAGGGTGGGACCAGATTCCTGAGGATCTCTCCTTTATTGTGCATGGAATGGTTCAAGGGGTCAAGTTCAGGTACTCTCAATTTGTTTATACCAATTTACTTGCAAACTTGGACTCCTTAGAGTATTACATGTTTCCTAGATATGTTCAACACATTCTTAACTGTGAACTGGGCTCACAGTTGAGGGAAACAAGTAATATTCTTAAATTGGGACAGATGAAGCCCGACATCTTTAAAATCATGAAGAAGCCAACTGTAGGCTTCTCAGGGGTAGAAACAGCCCTAGTCCCCAAAATGTTAGAGCTCATTGCTCAAGGTGACAACCTAGCAACACAAGCTAGTGTTGAACCCACACCTTCTTCTTCCTTACCACTAAAAGACCACAAATAACCCTCACCTACCAAAGAAAATCCAAACGAACCCCTGCTCAAGCTATTGAGTCTGTGCAGGTCCCCATATACTCACCTTTACAGGAGGAAGTGGACACTAGAGCTCCCACTTCCCCTGAGGAGCAAACCACTCCCATTTCTTCAACTATCAGGGCTGAGGTTCCTCATGCTCACCCTGATGAGCTCACAAGCCCAACAGCCTTAAGCCTTCACTCTGAGTCTCAACACTCAAGTGAACAACCTTCAGGGGACAGTTACCATCCCCAGCCTTTAGATCTAAATCAACCCATTCCCAACCTATCCTTCTATACTGATGAAGACTTAGGATTCAGTGAGTACCATGAGTCTCTCTTCTCCTCCCCTACTCAAAGAGAGATGAGTACCTCTGATTCTCCTCAGTCTAGCCCACATCAGTCACCTGTTACTGAGGTGGACACTTCTGAACATGTTCAGGATGTCCATATGGAAGAGGCTCTCACTTCTGCAAGTGATTACATCATTAAGACCTCAACCATGGCAACTCAGCCCACTGACATCTCAACTGAGATTGCTAGTGAGCAGAGGAAAACCAGCAGCCAAGAACCTCAAGCTGGTGGTGAGAGAGAGGACTTTGGTCCAATCATCTCATCCCCCAATGATTCTTCTGATGAAGAAGAGGGGAATTTGAGACTAAAGGTGCAAAAACTGTCAAAAACATGCTCCTATTTAGTCTCTAAGGTTAGTCACCTTGAATCTCAGGTGACTACCTTACAAAACAGGGTCAATGATCAGCAACTTCAGATTTCATATCTTAAGGAAAAACTAGCTGGGAGACCTTTAAGGAGAGCTCAACCAGGAACACAAGAACCTGTGGAAGTGATTGACTTATCCTCCAGCTCACCTATGCAAGTGGGTGATGCTACCAAAAAGGGGGAGAAAGTTATTGCAGCCACAGAACCTGGGAGTTCTTCACAGAGAATGGACATAGAGGACTCACCATCCTCACTTGTAGTTGTGCATTCTCAGCAACTTCCTCAAGTTCACATTAATGTGGACTCTATAGACTCTATCATCAGGAGTCTCTTTGAGGAAGGTATACCAAGGGCTGTGTCATCCCCACCTCAAGGAACTTCAAACTACATCATAAGGTGGAGGTATGATGATGACAGAAGAGCCCTTATTCTTCACAGAGTTCAAGGGCAACAAGAAGTATTTGATTTTCAAAGCTTGAACTTCTATGAAAGATTGGATCTAGTCAATATGCCACTTGTCAATCCAAGCAACTCAAGACAAGCTGACAGATTGGCTCAAAGAATCCAAGACAGGATCCTTGCAGAGTTCACTCTAAGAAGGAGACTTAGGCAATCAGGCAATGTCATCGGTCAACTGGATGTTGAGGTGGACCCTAAGATTAGTTTCATAGGGGAAACCTTGACTGAAGGCCCAGTGGCAGAACCTGAGACCCCTGTCTCATCATCATCAACTGCTGCAGAGATTCACACTCCTTCTGAGACACCTGCTGGTGAAGGTGTTTCTCAGCCTCTCTCTGGCCAGAGCATGGATGCTACACCAAGCAATGAAGGCCAAGCCTCTATCCACCCTGAGTCACAAAGGTCTGTGGGTGACAAAGGGAAAAGGATATGACTCCTGAGGAAATTGAGGAGGAAGAGAGAGAGAGGAAAAGGAAGCTAAGGGGAGAAAGTTCCTCTGGGTCTTCAAGCTTTATGCAAGCTGCAATCAGGGCTGCCCCAGACCAAATACTCAAGATGATGAGTTGAGGGCAGTCAGGATTACTTATTTACAGACCAGGAACTATGATATTGATGAAATCATCTCCCTCCCCTTAGAAGAACTGAATGAACTGGCTGACATGGAAGTGTCAAGAGAGATGAAAGAAAAAGAGGATGCAAGGCTACTTCTCCAATTCAAAGAGGAGAAGAGACAGAAAAGACTCTACAAGCATGCTCCCACTCTCTCCCCAGTTCAAGAAAGCCCTGTACAAGAAGATGTGGCTCCACAAGAACCTCAGGTAGACAAAGAAGAAGATAGGATCAAAATGATCAACTACCTGAGTGCCACAGGCTTCTATCAGGCAGATGCACTTCTTCCCCTGTCCTATGACTTCATTGAGTTTGAGTACTTAAAACAACTTGAACTTGAGCTAGTCAAAGAGAGAAAGACAACTAAAAGGAAGCTAAGGGAAGAAGCTGCAAAGTCAAGAGCCATCATCCAAAAGAGTATGAAGAAGTCTGCTGATAGACAAAGGATGATGAGCTTCTTGAAGCTATATGGATTCTCCGGAAGGAGACTTGGCCCTATGTCTCTATCCACAATGGATGAGCATATAAGGGTAATCAAGCAGAAGATTAAGAGTGGTGAACTGATTGACTTACACTCTCTTCCAAGTCAAGTCCCACCTGAAGTGGAGGTTAAGTTTGAACAACCTGAGACACCTCAACCCGGACCTCCTGCTGAGCCTCAGCAAGCTTCATCTTCTGATCCAAAGCAGGGTCAAACTCCCTCTCCTTCTGAACCTGTGAGGGAGGAACACCCAACTGAGAAAGACAAGGATGATCAACAAGGTGCTGCAGACCAGTCTTCTCAGTTAAAGTCATCTAAGAGGAAGAAAAGAATGGCTTCTAAACCAAAGTCTAAGAAGAAGAAGCCTAAGTCATCTACCTCTACACCTCAGGCTGAGTCAGATCAACCTGAGGAAGTGCATGATGAGGCAGCCCAATCAACTCCAATGCAAGTGGCTCCTCTGACAGCTGAGACACCCATCTTATCCTGGACTTACTCTACCAATCCAGAAAGATGGCATGTAATCAGAGATCAAGGTGTTGAAAATGTCTATACTTGGCAAGACATAATCAACTTACCTCTGCATGATCTCTTTGAGATGAGAAGATACTATGAAGGTCTAAATGATCCTGACCATCTAATGAAGAAGGGTATGGTCATGATTGTGCTGAAGACCACTAACATCTGAAGATCTTCTAAATGTTTTGGTAGCATCAGCCTAGGGGGAGTTTGTAAGGATTCCTTTAAGTCTGATGCAAACCAAAACATCCAATGTCTCTCTGCAACACATGCACTAAGTACTGAAGAAGAAATGCTTCAGAAGTTTTACACCATACACTAGAAAATACTCTAAGTGTAAAATCTTCCGAAGCCAAGACCAATATCTTCCAAAGCCAAACATGAAGTCTTCCGAAGCCTCAGAGACAAAGTCTTTCGAAGCTTCAATCTATGAAGACAGATTTCTTCCGAAGACTTTTAGTAACATGCTTTATCTGATGTATTGTTCCATAAAGCTGGACACCTTTCCGCTGCATCTCTGTAAAGTCACCAACTTACATGAGTTGGTGAAAAGGTCCATGCTTTTGGTAACTGTACATTGAGGTCTTGAGTCTGTAACTTTCTATTTTATGTACTTTATCCTTTTTGTAATAGATAAAGATGTGAGCTATGGCATGTCATAGTCACAAGGTCAAAAGGCAGATATGCCTTTTGATTCTACAATTGATTTTGTTTGTGTCTAGTCAATTGTATCCAGCTGGCTTTCAAAGTATAGCTGGCTGTAGGTTGTAGTATAAGTATTCCAAGTTCTAGTATCTTTCTTTATACTTTGTAACACTTGTAGAAGAACTTGAGAAAGCAATATACTGCCTCCTTGAAACCCAAATCTCTTGTTCTGTCTCTTTAACTTTACTTGTGTTCTTTGTATCATTATTGGTTAATCCAGTTCACTGTTTGATCAAGTTTAGTTATTCTCCTCTTTGTGTTGTTGTGTTGTAATTGTTAAGCCCTTAACCGGTCCTGCAGCCTTCATACATCAGTTTTAGTGCATCCCACAGCTGTTTTGCACTTCTTGAAACCTCTGTACACAGAGTTTGGAAGGGCAGTTTGAAGGGCTATCATGGCTTTTCTGTCAATCTCTACTCTCTTCCTATCTTCATCAGAGTAGTTAGCCACATCTTTGGGGATCATACCAGCACCAGTAGCAGAAGGAGTGCTGGGTATGAAAGGTCCATTTTCAACAGACTCTCACATTCTTGAGTCTAGAGACCTGATGAAACCTTTCATTCTCATGCACCAGGTATCAAAGTCATCAAGAGTGATCAGTGGGGACTTGTTCATGGTTCCAGTTTCCATATCAGTCTTGGAAATGGCTGCCATTTGAAAAGTTTAGTATTTGTGTGTGTGAGGGATCTTAAGATGGTGAGATCTTATATCAAGAGCCTGAAATGCTCTGATACCAATTGCAGGACCGGTGAAGGGTGGTCACTTACAACACAGAAAAACAAAGAGGAGATTAACCAAACTTAATCAAACAGTAAACTGGATTAACCACAAGAATGATACTAAGAACACAAGTAATAAGTAAGAGACAGAACAAGAGAACACAAGAGATTGGGTTTCAAGGATGCAGTATATTGCTTTCTCAAGTTCTATTACAAGTGTTACAAAGCATAAAGAAAGATACAAGAACATGGAATACTTATACTACAACCTACAGCCAGCTATACTTTGAAAGCCAGCTGGATACAATTGACTAGACACAAACAAAATCAATTGTAGAGTCAAAACGCATATCTGCCTTTTGACTTGTGACTATGACATGCCATAGCTCACATCCTAATATATTACAAAAAGGATAATAGTACATAAAGTAGAAAGCATGGACTCAAGACCTCAATGTACAGTTACCAAAAGCATGAACCTTTCACCAACTCATGTAAGGTGGTGACTTTACAGATTTGCAGCGGAAAGGTGGTCCAGCTTTATGGTAAAGTACATCAGATAAAGGCATATCTCTAAAAGTCTTCGGAAGAAATCTGTCTTCACTGTTTGGCTTTAGAAGACTTTGTCTTTGAAGCTTCGGAAGACTTCACTTTTGGCTTCGGAAGATATTGGTCTTGGCTTCGGAAGATTTTACACTTAGAATATTTCTAGTGCATGGTATAAAACTTCCAAAATATTTCTACTTCAGTTCTTTAGTGCATGCTTGCAGAGAGACTTTGGATGTTTTGGCTGCATCAGACTTATAGGAATCCTTACATCCCCCCTCCCCCTCTTTTTCTCTCAAGATGGGCAATCAGCTTTTTCTATTTTATTATCATCTTTGTATAAGAATCATTGTCTTAGATCGGATCCTAGTAACTTATAGATGGTTAGCTCTTAAGACTTCTTTCATGTGTGAGAATGATAAACTTAATACGCCAATTTATCAACCACCATATTACATGTTAATAAATACTAAACTTAAAAGAAAATCTGAAAATAATTATTTAATTTAGTTGGATTCCTCTAAAACTACAATTTCATTTTTAAGTGTTTTTTTTTGCAACCTATTTTTTCTCTATGGATTAATTTTTTTTTAACCTTGAATGCTATGAAATCACAAATTCAATGTCCATTATTCTTTATTTATGATTTTTTTGATATTTTAAATTTCAAATATATCAATGTTACATATATATTTTTGTATTTCATTAGGGTTGAAGGGTGCTCACATCACACACACCACACCACATTACACTACATATCCACCAATTATGTTTTGTTATACCACACCACACCTCAAGATTTGGAGGGGACATTCATGCCACTCCAAGCCTCAATTTTTTCAAATACTTTATAAAGATAAAATAAATTACAAACTAATATTAAAAACTACATTAAAATAATAACAATAAATAATACATTAAAATTAAAATATTAAAATAAAAAAATACTAAAACTAATTATCTATAAATTAAACTTCCAACCACGTAGCTGGACAATGTGATGTTTGCATTCAAGGATGTTTTTCAACATCGACTGAGGCAATCGTTATGCGGTTTAAGGAAAATATCCATGTTCCAGTCTAGCATTTTGCGAAGCAACGTCTTTTGTTGTATGTCTAGGAAGGCCAATTTCGATTCAGTTACTTTCATACGAAGCGCTTTTCATTCCCTTTTTTTGCTCCATTTCTTTCTCCCTCATTGCTTTGTAGTCGCTAATGGCTTCGTCCATCGTTGTTTTGCCCTAACACTCCCCCACTTTATTGCCTTTGCGTCTCGGCCCTATCAGTGTGGTGTTTTCATAAAGATCGGGGAGGGGGCTTGTAGCGGGCTTATTTAAGCTTACATACTGGCCTGATTCCGAATTTTAGTCCTCTTTGCTCTTTGAGTATCAAACTCCATAGCCATAAGCTCCATTGGCTCTCATTTGACATGGTTTCTAACCGCCTTCCACACATTGATGCTTGTAAACCCTTTTCTCTTGTAAACCTTTTTGTATTAGTTTAACGCTTTGAGGAAGGTATCCTTATCGTTGCTTCTGCTTGTCCAATGATATTTCTACATGTTTAAAAACAAAATTTTGTTTACACAAGTAATATATTTGTAAAAGTAAATTGTAAACATATAAAAGTAAAAGTAAAAATTTTACTGTTTGGAATAGATCTCGTTAAAATGACTCATTGTCATATTCATTCTCTCCCATTTTCCCCCGTTTTGAGTTTAGTTGATCTATGGTTATGTTTGTGTCACCGATACATATGTTAAAGTGTCGAAACACTTTCTTCCAAAACGAACTGTTTTTCTGATGATCTCTAACTCTAGGGTCTTTGGATACACAAAACCAATATTTTGGCAAAGCTTCCTCCTCATTTTCATCCTAAGGCTTGTTTTTTGGTGGTTTGGGCTCGGGTTTTAGTGGGTTTTTTTGTTGCATTCCAGTATAAATACTAAAATGAGTAGCAGAGATGTTTGACAATGCTAAATAAAATTTGTGGTATTTGGTTAGTATTTATAGTGTTTGAATTTTTTTAAATATCATCGTTGGGTGTGGGGTTTTTTTTGGGGGGGGGGACGACTCTTTTCAACAGTCGTAACGGGAGAAAGAGACGGCGTGTCTTTGCCATGCCACACCAAAAAACATGGCGTGAGGGGGGGGGGGGGGGGCGCTTGCCGCACGGCGTAAGGGGCTGTTGCGCCCTCATGACGAGTGCACCCCTCCCACCCTTAGGTATTTTATTGAAATTAAACATAGTCAAATATAATATAGTTTAATATTTTTTATCTTTAAAATTTAATATAGTATCCCTTGACTCTCATTTTACAACAATGTTTTTATGTCTTGCAAGTTGATGCTTGTGCTTGTAGAACTTTAAAATTAGTTTTGGTGTTCCTCTCCTCCGCAACACTATCGAATCTACAAGTTAATTAACATTAAAAAGGAAATTTAATCGCGTTTCGTGGCGGATTTACATTACTCGAGCGGGTATGAAAGCTAGAGTTAGCGTGGTCGCACATTGTGGCGAGAATTCAGGCGACATCGTGGGTGAAATACGTAAACGGGTGACATTTGGTTAAATTTTGCTTAATTCATGTGGGTGCATAAAGTTTTCGATTTATAATGTACTCGCTATAGCTAAACGTAAGAGAAAACCAAAAAATATAGCCGTAGTGAAGCAAAAAGGTATCCAAACATATTTGTTCTGTTGTTTTTTTTAATCATGTAACGTTCAAACTTAGACTACCAAACCCGTGCTTGTTGGCGGAGCTTGAACAATTGTATGGGGAAGCCGAAAGTATCGACCCAAATCAAAGGAAGCCGGACTTAATATGTATAAATTTTCAAACAGAATACACATAAATATACACTTCTTAGCGATAAAACACGAGACTGTTTATGTGCGAGCTACAAGCCAGCTAACAAGTAAGCCGCATGCCGAACTTACCTTGCCTCGGGCTCTACTTGTTTACAAATCAAACCGACTCAACTTGTTATCAAACCAAACCGATATCAAGCGAGTTATTTTTAAATTATTTTAGAACGAGCTGCGACACGTAAGCTTGTTTAAACAGCACCGGTCCCAACTCCCAAAGCCTGTCAATTCTTCTTTATATGAAACAGAAAACCCTCTTATAGAAAGTGACAGAAAACAACGATCGCAAATTACGATTTCAATTGTTCTTATACGACCGTGAGGTAAATTTGAATCCCGTGATTTACTGTTTTGCTTTCATTCTACCTCTCATCTTCTTCCTTTAGTGTTTGTAATTTCTGATATACTTTAAATCCGTGAGCTTGTGAGGTTGCGTACGATCTTCCATAACCAGTTTATTGGAGGGGATCAGTGATGCTGAACAATTTTTAGGTTTTGTTGGCGTAATTAGTAATTAGCATCAAGTCCAATTTGTTAATTCCACAGCATATGCATCGTCAATGGACAATAACCAGTTTTTTTTAATTTGTCTGTTGTTGTGTTTGACCTTTGTTCAAAATCTTGCAGATAGATACCACACACGATTGCATGAATACTTTTGCTCACACTTTATGCATTTGGTACTGCGAAGTTGCAATCTAGAGAAATTAGACTTAAACTCTGCCTTTAAGTGCGTTCTTTGCACTAATCTGGGGCAGTATACTGCTCTGTTAGGTTGTCAAGTTTTATTTTTTGTGCAGTTTTCTACCCTTTTAGAAGCCTACAATATGACATATGTTATCAATAGTTCGATTGTTTGTTCACGGATGAAATCCATTCATGCCATCAATATCTATCACAAAGATGATATCCATTGATAGCATGATTATTTGTAGGGTTTTTTATTCTTTTCTTTTGCTATTTCTTATTTAAATGTTATTTAGTTGGCCAAGATCCCTTTTGTGATTATAAAGGATGATGACTCGTATTGCAAATCCATTATTGACCAGAGGCTATTATACTTGTTGTTCCAATTATACACCATTTTGCTAATTACATGCTTGTTTTCTTTTTCTTTTTGCATTGTAGAAAGTATATTGTTGTTTGACAACCAAAGGACCAAGTACAACTGTTCAGATTGCTCTTTGCTTCTTGTTGCATGTGTGACTAGTTGTCTTGTTGGATGAAAGATGTGCTTCTCTTGTTTAGGAGGATTGCTAGTATATAATCTTGTTTGTCTTTGAGTCTTTCATCTTCCTTTGCATAGGTCTGGGAGAAGTTTCATAAGAGCAAGGAAAAAAGTGATCTTTGACATTGATATTAATATGGTATCCATGATTCATGTCTGTGTAATAATTGATGGGCTTTGACTTTTTTCTCACATAAGGATTTGGAGAAAGTTTAGGATACAACAAAGTGACTAGTATTAGATCTTATTCATGTTTTGGAATCCTTGCGATTCTTTCTCAAATAATGGCATAGATTTGAAATATGAATACAAGAGGAAACCATTAATGCAACTAAAGGATTAGGGAAAAAATTGTAGGCTTAAGACGAATATGGTTTTTGGATAAGGAGGTTGATTGATATGGGTGTATCCAATGTCAACAACGGGTCAAACAAAGTCAGCAAGATTGCAAAGAATGCAAATTTTGTAAAGATCATCTTACCCGCCTTGTCACATTGAGGAAGGATATATGGTGATGGCTGGGCATATCGAGAAGGGTGTTGGTGATCTTGAGCATAACATCAGGCAACTGTACTCCATGGACAGCCTAGGCCCTTTGAACGCTTCTACCTTTTACTACTTACTACTTTTGGGTGTGTGCTGTAGTTTACTTAGGGGGTTCTGGTGGTGGCTTTATCCAAAGCTTCAATACATGTAGAAATCATGTTCTTGTGTTGAAGTGTCATGTGTATCACTAACCTTGGTGTTCCTGTATAGGGTGGTGGTTTCCTCATTTACATGTCTAATACTTGATTTGGTGGTTTTGGACTCATCACGTGTCTAGAATCTTCAATGGGTTATGTGATCAATGTTGTTTTCTTCTTGTTTGTTTTCTTTCTATTTCAATGCCATTGTCCTTGGATCCTATTAGTTTACTTCCTATCATGCTCCATAAGGCTTAGCAGAAGTCTATTGAGCCATTTCCTTTGATATCTATCGGTGCTATTGTCCTTGGGGCTTGGACCCTATCTGTTTACGTGATATTATGCTCCATAAGGCTGAGCAGAAGTCTGTTGAGCCTTTCCCTCCAATATCTATCTCCATGGTTGCTATCCCATTGATTTATCCTCATTGTTGTTCCTATCATTCGTTGAATCCATTCACCTAGTTCTATGTGTTACTCTATTAAGGTTCCGTAAGGTCTGTCTCCAACCTCCTCCCTCTTATCACTGAAGTATCCTACACATCATTGATGTTAGAATGTTTATTAAACAAGCAACCAGCATTAGTTTATAAAATGTGCATTCTTTTAGGGTATTATCTGTCTTAAAATACATGTATGATGAGGGTTGTGAAATAAACAATTTGTTGTTGTACCTCATCATGATGGCAGCAGGTGAACAATTTGTTATTTACATCATCAAAATGGCCCCTGCAAAAAAAGGGAAAACTAAAGCCAAGTCAACAGAAGTACCACCTGCAGCACCTTCTAGTACCAAATATCCTGCATGCATGCGTTTCATTCCTCCAGCATCTGTTGCTGTCACTATACATGCCAAGCCTGGTTCTAAAGTTGCCACCATCACAGGTCTTTTTCAACTTCAAATGAACTATTGTTTCCCTGTGGAGTACTATATTTCTTTGAGGTGTTCTAAGTCTGTTGCAAATTAGATTTTGATGATGATGCTGTTGGAGTACAAATTGATGCACCAGCTAAGGATGGTGAAGCTAATGCTGCACTTCTTGATTACATGAGCTCGGTGAGCCTTTTCCCACAACCCTGTAAATTATTGTGGCACTGCTATCCTTTTTGAGTATGTGTTTGTTTTAAAAGAATAAGCAAAGCCAAGAACTTTTTATTGAGATTATTAAATTCAAGAGCCTTATATATCATTGCAGATAGTGTTGCTTTGATGAAGCTAAGATTTCTAAGCTCAGTTTTACATTTCTAGATTAAGTAATATCGCAAGTGTCATTATTTTTTCTGTTTTTTATTTTATTTTACTACATTGGTTAATAACATTGGTTTTGGGAGAAAAGCTAAAGGGGGGAAGGGGGGGGGGGGGGGGTGTTGCGTTGGTGGCTTGTTTGATGTTAGTCTTTGCTTTCGTATGTAATCTTGAACTTCTGAAGATTGTGATGATATGTCGTTGATAATCTAGTTTCTTGGAAAAGTAATAAAAACACATCTTTTTTTGAGCAAGCACTTAGAATACCCACCTATGATAGTCGTGTCTTGCAAGATGACGTTAGCAAGGAGAGAGGTTGGAGTGATTATAAACGGGTTGATGAGGCTTTATTGTGATAGTTGGTCAACCATCCATACAACTAACAACTAAGAACCAAGTCTTTCTTGAGACGACCAAGCTTGTCGAGGTTCATTGCCACATGATTAGTAAAGGATTAATCTTGATTACAATAGTTTAATAATAGTTTGGTGGAATTTGTATTAAACTAGGATTATATTTGTTTATTTACTTGGTTAGGTAATAGAGATTGATTATAAGTATAGGGTTACAGGTTATTGGAAATTATGGATTTTTTTATATCAATTAAAGTGTTTTTCAGTGTGTTGCTTGATCCATTTTTCTAATAATTAGTATCAGAGAAAGGTTAAGATTAAGAGCAACAACCGAAGAAGTGAAGAACGAAGACACTTTATGGAATTTGTGAAAGATCAATCGACACTATTAACCGGTGATTGGTTGAAACGAAGTGGAAAGCTGATCGTGTGATTCAATCAAGAACGAAGAACTGATCGTCTGACGATCAAGATCGATGTGAAAACTAATCGTGAGAGACGACTAGAGAAGATCAAAAAGCTGTGAAAGTGGGCTGATTGTGTGAAGCAATCAAGATCAAGGTAAGAAGCCAAAGTTGATCGTGTTAGACAATCAAGTGGCAAGAAGGTTGGCTGTGTGAAGCAATCAAGAGGCATTACCAGTTAGATCCGTGTGATCTAAAGAACGAAAAAGAAGACAGAACAGTCTTTAAGTTTTGGGAAGTACATTGTTTTTGCTATTGGTTCACGAACAACAAAGAAAAAAAATTGGGTGGCAGTGCTTACGAATAGAAAGGAAAAAAAGGCGTTAAAAAGTTTTTTTTTTTGGGTTTGGAACCGCGACAAGAAACATGATCGAGAAGATCACTTAGAACCGTCTGATATGGAGTTTGCTGGAACATAATCGACCTGTGTCGGAAACGTTTGAACAATAAATCTGAATGACTCAGATTAAGGATGAAGGTGTGATACCTGTATAGAAAAAAAGTTGTGAAGGGAATTAAACATGAGTGATTTAGGGTGTAGAGGACCAAACTTGAGCGACTTAAGTTATGTGACTGAAAAAATGAAACGTGGATTTGAGAGACGGAAGGAAGATGCAAATCATGATAGTGATTATCATGATGATGATGAGTGATATGGGGATGCCAAGATCTAGTGAGTCAATAGAAGACAATGGTCTACACCAAGGAATGGATCGAAAGGTGAAGTGTCAGGAAGACAGGTTAAGAATTGTGGTGGACCAAAGACGCGTCTTGATGGGAATTCAAGATTTAGAGCATTCACAGTGGGTTCCCCATTTTCGATGTGAGTGTGTGCCCTATATTATGGGGGATGGTTGTTAGTGGTTGTGAGTGAATGAAAGAGAATTGTATGGGGGTTTTACCATGATTCCCCATATTTGGGAAAATATGGGGAATCATAGTACAACCCCCATAATTTTTTTAATATTTTAAAAGTGGTTGTGAGTGGAGGAGAGAGAAGATGTAATGATAAATATATTAAAAAGTATTATTTAATTGAAAGAGATAGTAAAAAAGTAGTGTTTTTAGTGTAAATATGGGGATGGGGTTGGGGAACCCACTGTGAATGCTCTTAGGTGGCACATATCAAGATTAACTGATTAGGGGGAGAATAAAGGATTAATCTTGATTATATAAGTTTAATAATTGTTTGGTGGAATTTGTATTAAACTAGGATTGTATTTGTTTATTTATTTGGTTAGTTAATAGAGGTTGAGTTGGATTAGAAGTAGTATATGCTTAGTATAAATATAGGGTTAAGGGTCGTTTTAAGTTGTGGTTTTTCGATATCAATTAATGTGTTTTTTTGGTGTGTTGCTTGATCTAATCTTCCAACAATTCAAGCTTGGTTGAGCAGCTGGATTGAGCACCAACTTGCACACATACCACAAAGCCATTACATAAAGCACAAATAGATTCTAGTTGTGACTAGCTAGGCATGATTCTACTCCAAGTTGAGCCGTTGAGGAGTGTTGGAGATAGTGGGAGGTTTAGCTTATTTTTCAATAGTATCTTGCGTAAAATAAGTAGAGGTGATTTTTTGAAGCGAAATGCACATAAATATCATCCCAGATATGATCGCACACATTCTTATATTTTTGTTTTTCGCATGTTACATTTGAATTATAAAACATGCTAAAACAAAAGGAGTTTATATCCTTGAATTGGTGCAGTGTGAAGAAAGTAGGCACTTAAACCTCATATGTGTATTGTTGTGCTATCACTCAAACACACATATGGCAACACACAAACAAAACTTGCTAGAAGAGAAAGAATATAGACATTTACGTGGTTCACTTGGTCAATGTGATCGTGCTATGTCTACGGCTGAGTAGAGAGATGTTATATTATGTTGATGTAGGCTTACAGTTACATGAGAGATATGCTTATAGGAACAGAATTAAGAGTAATTTCTATACGAAGACTTGTATCCCATGGTTGTGATCTGTACCTAAATTTCTTTACCTAATTATACTTTAATAAGACTAATACTTCATGACTAGCATTTTTTTAATATACAATAATTTACTTGTATACGAGGTTTAACAACACCCAAACCACCTCAATTGGTGTTGCCTAGAGTCATGGACCATTGGACTTGTTTGTATGAAGCATCTTACGGCCTTAATGACAGTAGTTTATATGCGGTTGTACTAAGCAAGCCTTAATAATATTAAAAGAACAGAAGATTGTTGAAGAACACACATAGGAATGGTAAGGAACTCTTGTAGCTTGTTTCTTGCATGGAATTCTACAAAATAAATAATTAAAATATGTTGTTACTTTGATGGTAAATTGGACCAAGACAGAAATATGTAACCCGAGAGTAGTACTATAAATAATATGACTGCACCTAAAGGCCTTAAGTGAGATTGAACAGATTTTTATGCCCTAAATAATGAACTTGACGCCCTAATGAATCCATACATTACCGAAAGATGGGTTTCCCTGGAAACCATACAAGTTTGTAGTTTCTAAGCCACTTATTGAACTCTGCCTTCTGGTCTATTACACTTGAAAATTAAAGATGACTTTAATTTTGCTATTGTTGTTTGTGTATATAGGTTATTGGGGTCAAAAGGAGGCAGGTTTCACTAGGCGCTGGCTCAAAATCAAGGGACAAGGTTCTAATAGTTGAAGGGGTATCACTAGAGGCTGTGTACATTGCTCTGGATAGAGTATTACATAATTCCTGATGCAAGAGATTGACCTAAGGTTTGCGTCCTGTGCTTGTCAACTTCTTGAATTTTGAATGTCAATAACAATTTTCCAGTTATGAAACACTATTTGCTGGTCAGTACCATGCCTAGCTGAGAGTTCATCGTGTCCCTGTCCCCTAATTATAGTCTGGATATATCTTCAGAATCTTTTTGGTTAGGGTATGTATTAGAGATGGAAAAATGAGCAAGTTTGGGAAATCGCTGAAAAAGGGTAATCTTTATTATGGTGGGAATGGTTGGGGTCCGGCTGGGACATGACCGATTCACAAACATTTTATGTGGTAACTTTTATTACAATACACAGATGTTAGTACCAAACTAAGCTAAATTTCTTTATAGTACGATTAAGGAGGGGCTCCTCAATATAGTTTATAAATATTTTCAGGATATTTTTGGTTAGGGTATGTGTAAAGAGGTGGCAAAAGGATTGGGTGGGGTGTCGGATGAAATAGGGTAATCTTTGTTGCCGTTAAAAATGGGTCGGGCTGACCCACAAGCATTTACGTACTAAATAGTTAAATTATATGACAAAAAACAATGTTGATACCAAAATAATCTAACCTTTCATAATAGTGATTATGTATTTCTATTCATTATTGTGGCTTTCAACATGTTTGATCATTCGACCCGTGTTTTTCTTTTCAATATTTGAGCATAACCCATTGACCTGTTAGGGATGAAGTATACCCCATATCAACTTATCTATTGACAAATTAAGTGAAATGATATTTACTCCTTTTTTTAAAGATACAGTACACACTGCAGTATCGAGATTAAGCAATGCAAGATTGTCTCGAGTTGGAGAATAAGTTGTTGAGCTATGCATTATCTATTCGACATCGAGACCAAGTTGTTGCCACATGTGGTTATGAATTTATTACAAGGTTGAGTGGTGGGGAGTCGGTAGTTACAGTTTATAAATTGAATATGGATTTCTATATTTATTATGAAGTTGAAGTTGCAAATTTAAAGTTGTGTTTCCTTATTGTATATAAATCATGACCACAGGAAGAAAAATCAAGTCGTATAAAATATCTCAGTTTTCAAAAGTTCTTTAATTGTGTAAAATCTGCTACTAAAAAAAGGTTTATCGGAAGTTTTATACAAATAATGACAAAGGAAATAGGCTAAATAGGGAATGCAAATTACAAATTAAGGGAAGGCTATAATTATGAGAGGAGCATCAAATATCTTGTGATTGGAGAGAAATGAGGAGAGTGAATCATGCAATTTAATACTCCCCCTTCGTGGAACGTGCAGATTTCCATGCCCATCTTAACAAGAAGAAACTCGAGTTGTTTTGATCCCAAAGCTTTTGTGAGGAGATCAGCTATTTGCATCTCCATGGCAACGTAGAGTGCCGTGATCTCATGGACTCAACTCGTTCTTTGATAAATGACAATTCATTTCCACCTGTTTCGTTCGTTCATGGAAGACTGGATTATTTGCAATGTGACAAGGGCGTTGTTGTCACAATAGAGTGGTGTAGGACCGGTTTGTTCTATTTCTAACCCCTTTGGGAGCCACCGTATCCACAAGCTCTCACTAGTAGTGGTAGCCATGGCTCGATATTCAGCCTCAGCCGAAGAACGAGAAATGACTAATTGTTTCTTTGATTTTGCATGAGATGGGGGCTCCCCCCAAGAGGAGGAGGTATCCCGTTCATGATCTCTGTGTGATTGAACACCCCAACCAATCTACATCACAGTACTTGATCAAGTCTGTACCACCTTCCTTTGGGAAAAATATGCCTTGTGCAGGTGTCGTTTTTAGATAGCGGAGAACTCTCATGGCAGCATCAAGGTGTCTTTGTCTAGGATTAGACACATACTGACTTAACGGAGTAGGCAAGGTCCGGTCTAGTAGCTTGGAGATGTAATAATTTCCCAACCAAGCATCTATACTCGCTTGCATCCACACGAATATTCTCATCACCTTTTTCAAGTTTTTAGATTCTGTTCGATGGAAAATGAGCATGGCCTACATCCTAACATCCTAGAATCCTCCAAGATGTCAAGAGTATATTTTCTTTGACTTAGTACCAAACCGTCTTTAGTGTGTGCCGCCTCTTTCCCAAGGAATTATTTCAATGGACCAAGGACTTTAATACTAAACTTGTCATCAAGAAAGCTCTTTGTTTCTTGAATGTTATCTTCGTCATTTCCCGTTAAGATTACATCATCGACGTATATGAGTACGACAACAAAGGTCTTTCCCTTTTTATAAGTAAAAAGAGAGTGATTCGCGACTGATTGTTTACGACCAAGTTGGAGGAGGATTAATGTAAATTTTATATACCAATTCCTCGAGGCCTATTTTAGACCGTATAATGATTTCCTAAACCTACAAAGCTTTTTTCCTCCCTTTTTTTATAGCCTTGAGGAATTATCATATACACTTCCTCGTTCAAATCATCATGCAAAGCAGGGTTGTTCACATCGAGTTGGTGAATGCTCCATTCTTTTTTAACAGCGATCACAATTAAACTTCTTACAGTTACCAACTTGGCCACCTGTGCGAATGTGTCATGATAATCAACTCCTTCCATCAGTGTATACCTTTTGGCAACGAGTCTTGCTTTGTACCTCTCTACTTCATCATTTGGCTTGAACTTTATTTTATTTACCCATTTGAATCTATAGCCTGCTTCCCGACAGGCAAGTATTCTATGGTCCAAGTTCTATTTTTTCTAGAGCTTCTATTTTCTTTTTCATGACATCCCTCCATTGTGAATCCTGCACGCCTTGTTTAAAACTTTTTGGCTCATCATTTGTAGTGGTGGCCACAAGAAAAGCCTTATAAGATTTAGAAAATTTATCATAAGAGACAAAATTAGCAATAGGATATACCGTCGAAAATCGTTGATCGGAGATGGAATGTGCATTGTCTATAGAAGGGGGAGCTGGACGTCATATTCATTGAGGCGCGTTGGTCTAGTCCTGTTTTGTTGTTCCCTTTTCATCACGGGCATGCCCGAGTCTCTTATGCCACACATCCTTAGTCACCACCATCGCTATTCTTTCATTTCCAAGCATCCGCATTTGATATAGACCATCTTAGCACTTACCCGCTCCAATCAACCTCCTCAAATGCAAGTCCTACATGACAAAAAAATCAGTAAAAAAGGTTACTACATAGTTTAATTTTTTCAAAAGCTTGCTTTTCTTGTTTTATTTAAATAGAAGGTTAAATCATTTTTAGCATGTTTTTTCTTTTTGATTTCGGTTAGAAAATACTTTTTATTTTTGAGTAAATTACAAATTGTGTCCTTTATTAATATAGAGAATTGCATGTTATGTCCTTTAGTTTTAATAATTACATGAAATGTCCCTTTTTAAAACAATTTGCACATATATCGTCCTTTAAACTAACCTTCATCCAAATTCACAGTTAACTCAAATATGTGCCACTCACATGAAGGTCATTTATGTATTTTACATGCGTTTCATCCCTTCCGTCTTCATGTTAGGGTGTTCAAAGTCGGATATCTAAAATTTCAGATAGTAGAAATCACTATCTGTATCCGTATTTAAAATTTCCGATATCTGAAATTCAGATATTCGACTTTGAACACCCTAACATAAAGGGGAAGAAGAAAATGATGGATTTAGTGATGTCGAGTTGTGCTTTAATTCGGTTGAATCCAGGGATGAGGAACATGTTGGATTCAGTGATGGCGCAAGTTAGTATCGATAATTGAAGTTGTTGTCATCACTCTAACTTTAGAACCACCCTAACGCCGGAGCATTTTTCTCGCTTTTAACTTTCTGTTTAGTGATCTAGACTTCTCTAATTCCTTGTACGCTTTCAATTTGGGATTTAAGGTTTGTTCCATGATGCTCATTCTTAAAAAAATAGGGTATAAGAGTTAGATGATTTATTAAAGTCTCGTTACTCAATGTTTTATTAATTACAAACTGTCAATTACATAATGTCCCTCGTGTGAGAGGCACATGCGTGAATTAACTATGAATTTAGATGGGCGTTAGTGTAAAGGATAATATGTGTGAATTTTTTTTAAAAAAAGGCATATGGTGTAATTATTAAAACCAGAGGACACAGTTATTTATTAATAAAGGTCACAATTTGTAATTTATTCTTTCTTTTTTAACGCTAACGTGGAGTGGTGATGTGAAATTTAGAAACTTTTTTTATTAAATATAATTAACATGTTTTATTATTTTTTTAATATAAGTACATATATTGGAAATCCTGACACTTGCATCTTCTCCTTTATTACTTTATTGACATAAAAAAATCTGATGATAGCTTAATTTGATGGTTTACTGATTCAATTTGGACAAAATATATATGACTGACATAATTTGCACTTTTTAAAATTTGATTACTATTAATGATTATTTTTTCAACACTTATGGTTGTATTTGAGTGGGGTCACTCCCACCCCTCAATAGAGGTGCATCCACCCTTGGAATTAGATATGGGTTCTATGTTTGATACACCATTGATGTGACAACACAGCTGCAAACGGTCATTTATATCATGGTAAACGGTCGTTTAAGGGCCCGTAAACAGTCGTTTATAGCCCTGTAAACGGCAGTTTACTTTTCAGTCTTCACTTTTTAGATTTTTGTCTTCTTTCAATTTTGTTTTTGGAATACCGATGAAAGCACCAAACGGTCATTTTTTGAATATTATTCCATTCATACCAGATGCACTCACCACCGTTCACCACATCCACCATTCTTCTTTTTCTTAAGTTTTACCAACACATTTACCTTCATCAACACATTCACCTTCATCTCATTTGATCATCATCCCATTATTTTTCTTTTTAAAATAAAGGTTAGTTTGTTATTATTATAATAAAATTTAGTTTAATATATATTTTATTTTGTTACTGATTGTAATTATTTTAGGTAATGGCTTCAAGCTCACGTCAAGATACATCGTTGGTTCGTGCTTCGAATATTGGGGCTTTAATATCTGTGGACGATAATGGCTTTACTCAGATTATTGAAACCGGTTCTTTGGAATAGTTGTTTTTGATAAGGGCTTAGTTACATTTTTTGTTCAAATATGCATATCTTTATACCTACTTTTCGACCCAAGACCTTACCTTAATCACCGGAAAACCCTTTTTTTATTTCAAGCTTAGTGGTAGAGCGGTCGGATGCAGGTCTTTTCAAAGCACAAAGTTTCAGTGATCTCTTATGCAATTGTGTTTTGAAGTTTCGTCAAGGATCAGATGAATAAAAAAGGCTTCAAAAGCTTTTAGATAAAGAATTCGAGCCTTCACGTTCAATATCTTTGAGCTTGTTACGGGACGTCGGGGAATTTCTCGTGCTCGTAACTTGATGAATGAGCCGTGGAGAAGATTTTATGTCATCAGTGACCCGCAATATAAGGAGCTTTATTTGGAGTTTTTCTCCACGTTTAATTTCAACTCAAACAACCATAACTAAGTATACTAATCTAGTTGGATTATATATATTAATGTCATTGAACTTATATTTTTTTAACAGTAATAACGATGCTATCAGTTTCGTGCTCCAGGGGGTGCCACGTAATTATTATGTGGCTCAGTTTAGTGTTTTGATGGGTTTATATACTGCAGGACCGGTGAAGGGTGGTCACTTACAACACAACAACACAAAGAGGAGATTAACCAAACTTTAATTAAACAATAAACTGGATTAACCACAAGAATGATACTAAGAACACAAGTAATAAGTAAGAGACAGAACAAGAGAACACAAGAGATTGGGTTTCAAGGATGCAGTATATTGCTTTCTCAAGTTCTATTACAAGTGTTACAAAGCATAAAGAAAGATACAAGAACATGGAATACTTATACTACAACCTACAGCCGGCTATACTTTGAAAGCCAGCTGGATACAATTGACTAGACACAAACAAAATCAATTGTAGGATCAAAAGGCATATCTGCCTTTTGACTTGTGACTATGACATGCCATAGCTCACATCCTAATATATTACAAAAAGGATAAAAGTACATAAAGTAGAAAGCATGGACTCAAGACCTCAATGTACAGTTACCAAAAGCATGGACCTTTCACCAACTCATGTAAGTTGGTGACTTTACAGAGTTGCAGCGGAAAGGTGGTCCAGCTTTAGGGTAAATTACATCAAATAAAGGCATATCTCTAAAAGTCTTCGGAAGAAATCTGTCTTCACTCTTTAGCTTCGGAAGACTTTGTGTTTGAAGCTTCGGAAGACTTCACTTTTGGCTTCGGAAGATATTGGTCTTGGCTTCGGAAGATTTTACACTTAGAATATTTCTAGTGCATGGCGTAAAACTTCCGAAGCATTTCTACTTCAATTCTTTAGTGCATGCTTGCAGAGACACTTTGGATGTTTTGTGTTGCATCAGACTTATAGGAATCCTTACAAACTCCCCCTAGGCTGATGCTACCAAAACATTTAGAAGATCTTCAGATGTTTGTAGTCTTCAGCACAATGATGACCATACCCTTCTTCATAGATGGTAAGGATCATTCAGACTCTCATAGTATCTTCTCATCTCAAAAAGATCATGCAAAGGTAAGTTGATTATGTCTTGCCATGTATAGACATTCTCAACACCTTGATCTCTGATCACATGCCATCTTTTTGGATTGGTAGAGAAGGTCCAGGATAAGATGGGTGTCTCAGCTGCAAGAGGAGCCACTTGAATTGGAGTTGATTGGGCTGCCTCTTCATGCACTTCCTCAGGTTGATCTGACTCAGCCTGAGGTGTAGAGGTAGATGATTTAAGCTTCTTCTTCTTAGACTTTGGTTTAGAAGCCATCCTCTTCTTCCTCTTAGAAGACTTTAACTGAGAAGACTGCTCTGCAGCACCTTGTTGATCATCCTTGTCTTTCTCAGTTGGGTGTTCCTCTCTCACAGGTTCAGAAGGAGAGGGAGTTTGACCCTGCTATGGATCAGAAGATGAAGCTTGTTGAGGCTCAGCAGGAGGTCCGGGTTGTGTTGTCTCAGGTTGTTCAACCTTAACCTCCACTTCAGGTGGGATTTGACTTGAAGGAGAGTGTAAGTCAATCAGCTCTCCACTCTTGATCTTCTGCTTGATTACCCTGATATGCTCATCCATTGTGGATAGAGACATAGGGCCAAGTCTCCTTCCGGAGAATCCATACAGCTTCAAGAAGCTCATCATCCTTTGTCTGTCAGCAGACTTCTTCATACTCTTTTGAATGATGGCTCTTGACTTTGCAGCCTCTTCCCTCATCTTTCTCTTTGTAGCTTTTTGTTCTTTGAGCACTTGAAGTTCAAGTTGTTTGAGATACTCAAACTCAATGTATTCAAAGGACAAGGGAAGAAGTGCAGATGCATGGTAGAGTCTTGTGGCACTCAAGTAGTTGATCATGTTTTGTCTGTCTGTTTCTTTGTCTACTTGAGGTTCTTGTGTAGATGCCATAGTCTCTTGCACAGGGCTTTTTTGAATTGGGGAGAGAGTAGGAGCATGCTTGTATAGTCTTTTCTGTCTCTTCTCTTCTTTGAATTGAAGAAGTAGCCTTGCATCCTCTTTTTCTTTTATCTCTCTTGACACTTCCATGTCAGCCAGTTCATTTAGTTGCTCTAAGGGGAGAGATATAATCTCATCTATGTCATAGTTCCTGGTCTGCAGGTAAGTAATCCTCACTGCCCTCAACTCATCATCTTGAGTGTCTGGTCTGGAGGCAGCCCTGATTGCAGCTTGCATAAAACCTGAAGACCCAGAGAAACTTTCTCCCCTTAGCTTCCTTTTCCTCTCTCTCTCCTCCTTCTCAATTTCCTTAGGGGTCAAAATCCTTTTCCCTTTGTCACCCACAGTCCTTTATGACTCAGGGTGGATAGAGGTTTGGCCTTCATTGCTTGGTGTAGCATCCATGCTCTGGCCAGAGAGAGGTTGTGAGACACCTTCACCAGCAGGTGTTTCACTGAAGGAATGAATTTCTGAAGCAGTTGTTGGTGTGACAGGGCTCTCAGGCTCTATCATTGGGCCTTCAGCCAAGGTTTTCCCTTTGAAGCTAATCTCAGGGTTTGCCTTAGCATCCAGTTGACCAATGACATTACCTGATTGCCTTTGTCTTCTTCTTAGGCTGAACTCTTCAGTAATTCTGTCTTGAATTCTGAGTGCCAACCTGTCAGCTTGTCTTGATTTGCTTGGATTGACAAGTGGCATGTTGACCAGATCAAGACCTTCATAGTAGTTCAAGGTTTGAAAATCAAATACTTCTTGTTGCCCTTGAACTCTGTGAAGAATAAGGGCTCTTCTATTAGCATCATACTTCCACCTAATGATGTAGTTTAAAGTTCCTTGAGGTGGGGATGACATAGCCCTTGGTATACCTTCCTCAAAGAGACTCCTGATGATAGAGTCTATAGAGTCCACATTAATGTGAACTTGAGGAAGTTGCTGAGTATGCACAATTGCAAGTGAGGATGGTGAGTCCTCAATGTCCATACTCTCTGAAGAACTCCAAGGTTATGTGTCTGTAATGACTTTCTCCCCCTGTTTTGGTAGCATCACCCTCTTGCATAGATGAGCTAGAGGTTAGGTCAACCACATTCACAGGTTCTTGTGGTCCTGGTTGAACTCTTCTTAAAGGTCTCCCAGCTAGTTTTTCCCTAAGATAAGATATCTCAAGTTGTTGATCATTGACCCTGTTGTGAAGGGTAGTCACCTGAGATTCAAGATGACTAACCTTAGAGACTAAATAGGAGCATGTTTTTGACAGTTTTTGCACCTTTAGTCTCAGATTCCCCTCTTCTTCATCAGAAGAATCATTGGGGGATGAGATGATTGGATCAAAGTCCTCTCTCTCACCACCAGCTTCAGGTTCTTGGCTGCTGGATTTCCTCTGCCCATTGACATTCCCAGAAAGAAATTTGAGTTCTCCCATTGCACTCATTTCAAATATGTATTTCATCAGCTTCTCAAAGTCTTTGCAAAGCTTTGGATTAGTTGAACCAAAGATGATGTCATCTAAATACACTTGAACTAGAAATATGTCATTTCCCTGTCCTTTGATGAAGAGAGTTCCATCTATAGTACCTCTCCTGTATCCATGTTTGCAAAGATACTCAGACAATGTCTCATACCATTTCTTGGGTGCCTGATGCACCCCATAAAGAGCTTTGTCAAGCTTGCAGACATAATCAGAATGATCAGGATCTACAAAACCAGGTGGCTGTTTGACATACACCTCTTCATCAATCACTCCATACAGAAAAGCACACTTCATATCAAGTGAAAGACCTCGAAGTTCTTGGATGCAGCAAATGCCAGGAATATCCTAACAGCTTCTAATCTTGCTACAGGAGCAAAGACATCAGTGTAGTCAATCCCTTCTTCTTGTGTGTATCCTTCAACAACTAGTCTTGCCTTGTTCTTGATGATAATGCCTCTATCATCCTTCTTATTCCTAAACACCCATTTGGTTCCAATGGTAGTCTTCCCATGAGGAAGAGGACAAAGGTTCCAAACTTTTTGCCTTTTGAATTGAAGCAACTCTTGTTGCATAGCTTCAACCCAACTTCCATCTTTTAGAGCCTTATCAATTTTCTTTGGCTCTATCTGGGATAAGAAACAAGAGTGAAGACAAACATTTGCTTCATGGATTTGTCCTCTTGTTCTTACCCCTATAACAACATCTCCAATGATGTTTGTGGTGGGGTGAGACTTGTGGATCCTAAGCTGAGGGATCACGTCAAGTTGCTGAGAAAGATCTTAATTTGAGAAATTTATATCTGGTATAGATGATTCACCCTCCACATCACCATACTTATCAAGATTGACTTGATCCAATAAGTGTGTGACATCATTGATGTTGTCATCTATGGTGTGGTTATTAGCATCAAGGAATTCTTGACCACTTTCACCACCACCATTGTTGTCTTCCATAATTGAGGCATCTTTGTCTGGTTGTGGAGCCTCTGAGCTGGAATTTGAAGGCATCCCAGATGTATCAGCAGAGTTTGTCATTGTAGTGCTGATAGAAACCTCATTTGCTGAAGTAGTTCCAACTAGAGCTGAAGATGTATGAGTTGAAGGTCTTCTTAGCTCAAATCTTGGATCAGGATCACCTGTATTTAAATTTTCTGCAGATCCTGAAACATTCTCACAAGATTTGTTAAAACAGTTGGTAACTAAATCAAGATCAAATAGCCAATCAGGACCAGAACCAGCCACACAGGGTGTGTGTTTATTGAAAGTCACATAGGCTGACTCCTCAACAATTCTAGTTCTGAGATTGTATACTCTATAAGCCTTAGCATGAGAAGAGTATCCAATGAAATGTCCATCATCTGATTTCTCAGCAAATTTGGCAATTTGATCTTTGTTATTCAAGATGGTGTAAGGACATCCAAATGACCTGAGAAAGCCAATGAAAGGTTTTCTCTTGTGCCAAAGTTCATAAGGAGTCTTACCATGTGTCTTAACTACTAAAACTCTGTTTTGCACATAGCAAGCAGTGTTTACTGCCTCTGCCCAGAAGGTGATGGGTAGTTTAGAGTCAGACAACGTAGTTCTTGCAGCTTCAATTAGTGTCCTGTTTCTTCTCTCAGCAACACCATTTTGCTGAGGAGTCTTGGGAGCACTATATTGTCTTGTAATACCTTTTTCATCACAAAATGCATCAAGGGTTTGATTCTTGAATTCAGTCCCTTGATCACATCTTATAGTTTTGACCTTGTGATCACTTTGATTCTTAATTTTTAAGATGAAATTTTTCAGAATCTCAGGGGTCTCATCCTTAGTTCTAAGAAAGAAAACCCAAGTGAATCTTGTAAAATCATCTGTGATCACCAAACAATAAGAGGTCCTTCCTAGACTCATTACACTGGTGGGGCCAAAGAGATACATATGTAATAAGTGTAGTGGAGTAGTGATGGAGTTCCTTTCCTTAGGCTTATGAGATACCTTATGTTGCTTCTCTTTTAGGCATGCAACACACTGATCATCACTTGTAAACTCTTTCTTTGGCATTCCAGTTACCAAATCATGTTTAATTAGTTTATTCATGTTCTTAAAGTTTACATGGCACATTCTTTTATGCCATAGGAAAGATTTATCACTATTGGCTTTAGACAGAAAGCATGAAACTTCTCCAGAGGGAGATGTTTCTTGCAAGTCCATCTTGTACATGTTCCCTTTTCTAGGGGCTCTAAGCAGGATGTGCTCATGAGGAATGACCACTCCAGGCTTAAGAACAATGCACTCATGCTCACTAAAGAGCATGTTATGACTCTGATCACAAAATTGGGATACACTCAGAAGATTGTACCCAAGCTCCTTGACAAAGTTTACCTTTTCAATGCTGAGCTTACCATTTGTGACCTTGCCCCTTTCAGAAATGTAACCACCTTCATCTCCTCCAAAAGCAACTGGTCCTCCATCAATCCACTCAAAGTTATGGAGTAGTGACCTATTGCCTGTCATGTGCCTGGAACAGCCACTATCAATGATCCAGACATTCTTGTTTGTCTTGAGCTGTTCCTGCACAAAGAAAATGATTAGTTACATTTGGAAACCCAAGCCTTATTTGTCTTGGGCTCACTAAGTATAATAGAAGGTAATGCAACAGTAATAGATCCTATGGTTGTGCTAGGAGGATCTTGAGTTGTTGTTGATGGAGAATTTTCAGTCACTTGGTCTTTCTTAGACTTCCACACCACCTTTGAAGTCTTGGACTTGACCTTCAAAACTTCGGAAGCTTTTGAGGCTTCAGAAGTTTTGATGACTGAATCTTCGGAAGATTCTATAGTCACTGCAGCAGACTTCAGTGCTTCGGAAGAATTCCTTTCTTCCGAGACCAACTTCTCTTCCAAAGGTAATTTTCCATTTGCCTTCTTAGATTTGGAGCTTCCAAAGGAAACAGATTTTCCTTCCGAAACTTGAATCTTCTTGGAACTCTTTGAAGTCTTTATCTTGGTCATATGGACAGTACTTTTAGGATTGTTTGGACAATCCTTAGCAATATGAGAGGTACTTTCACACATGACACATAACATTTTCTTCTTCACAAGAGTCTTCTTTTAAGAACAAGACTGTCTTTGGTCACACCCCTTCTCCACCTTCATCTTTGCAGATGCTGAGACAATTCTTATGGGCTGGGAACTGTTCTTGGAGTTTGATGGTCCAGGTTGTGCAGCAGTGGTACACATTAAATCAGTCTTCTTCTTGGTACTGAGATGATTTGAACAAGAACTAGAACTCTTTGCTGAAGAGTTTTAGTTGATGTATTCAGTCTTTACTACTTCAAACCCTGCAGAGATAAAAACTTGTTTCTGCTTAGAGTCAAAGGTAGCCTTGATCTCTTGAGCCTTTCTTGCTTTTCTTTTGCTCTTCTTGATCAAGTTCTTTCTCATTGACTTGGTCATCACAGCAATCTTCTTCTCCTCAGAAGGATAGTGGCCCTTCTTAGAATCCTGCTCTTCACTCTTCTCAGAGGAATTCTTCACTATCTCTTCTTCATCCTCTTCACTTATAGGATCTATGAGAGGAAGCTCATCTTCACAAGTTTCACACCTAGTAGATCTTACAGACAAGATTGTGTGTGGAGGAGCTATCTCATTAGATCCCAGTCCTTGTCTATTTTGAAAACACACCTTGTTATGCAGGGATGAGGATATCATGTTCTTGAAGGTCTCTTCTTCAAGAACACTCTTTTCTGCCCTGGCTTTGCTGATCACAAGCTCAGCCTGACACTCAGTCAACTTGGTTATGAGATCTTTGATTTGAGTCCTAAAATCTGTATGCTTATGTTTTAGAACTGAAATGGTTTTCTCTAAGTCCTCTATCTTTAATTTATAATCATTTTAAGACTTTCTAAAATCAGATTTTAAAATGTTTAAGGACTCAAGATCAGATCTCATCTTCAAGTTATAGGACCTGTATCTATTAACTTTAGCAATGCATTCAGGAGAACAGAGATGTTCCAATATGGCTTCATCATGATCTGCCATTAGTGCTTGGTTTGGAGAAGCATCTTCCACCTGAAAGCTCCAGTCAAAGCCTCCTTCTTCAACAACAACAGCAACTTGTTGTTTTGGCTTCTCATTCTAAGGGGGCTTTCTCAGTGTAGTTTGGTCTGGTTTGTGTTTGGCCACCATTTGTTTTAGGTGTCTTACACTCTCTAGCAAAGTGGCCCATTAGGTTACAATTGTAACACTTGACTTTGCTTTTGTCCAAGCCAAACTTTCCACTGGTTGCATTGCTTGGAAACCTTCTTCCAGTTCTCTTGTAGAACTTCTTGGCTCTATGAGTGAGAAGAGCCATCTGATGGACTATTTCCATATATTCCAGATCATCTGGATGGATACAATCCAGGTCTTCAAGAGTGAAAAGAGAGTTGTCACAGCTTTCATCAGAAGACACAAAGGCTTGAGAAGAGCTTGTCTCTTGGAATAGGCTTCCTTGAGTGTAGTTCTCCCTGGGTGTCTCTGGAAAGGTGATGAAAGGATCCTTTGGTGAATTGTCAGGGTAGCATATGAGATGATGTTGGGGTTCTATGTTATCCCTTTCAACCACATGCAGGGCTGAACCCAATTGATTGTTGGAGTTGCCAGATGAACCTTGCATGTTCATCTCCATCTGGTAGCCACTGAGAATCCCATATAACTCTGTCAGAGTAAGAGTTTTGAGATTTTCAGTCCTCTTGATCACCACACAATAATGTGTCCATTGCCTAGGAAGTGAGGACGTGAACTTCCTTACAATGTCTCTATTTTCAAGAGGAACTCCTCCATCCACAAGGGTATCCACTATCTTAACATACCTGAAGTATTGCTGAGTCATGGTTTCGCCTGTTTTGAAGGTGAAGTTTTCAAACTGCTGCTTCAGGAGATCCTTCTTGTTCTCCTTGGCTTCAGAGGAGCCTTCATACATCAGTTTTAGTGCATCCCACAGCTGCTTAGCTGTTTTGCACTTCTTGAAACCTCTGTACACAGAGTTTGGAAGAGCAGTTTGAAGCGCTGTCATGGCTTTTCTGTAAATCTCTACTCTCTTCCTATCTTCATCAGAGTAGTTAGCCACATCTTTGGGAATCATACTAGCACCAGTAGCAGAAGGAGTGCTGGGTATAAAAGGTTCATTTTCAACAGACTCCCACATTCTTGAGTCTAGAGACCTGATGAAACCTTCCATTCTCATACACCAGGTATCAAAATCATCAAGAGTGATCAGTGGGGCCTTGTTCATGGTTCCAATTTCCATATCAGTTTTGGAAATGGATGCCATTTGAAAGTTTAGTATTTGTGTGTGTGAGGAATCTTAAGATGGTGAGATCTTATATCAAGATCCTGAAATGCTCTGATACTAATTGCAGGACCGGTGAAGGGTGGTCACTTACAACATAACAACACAAAGAGGAGATTAACCAAACTTTAATCAAACAGTAAACTGGATTAACCACAAGAATGATACTAAGAACACAAGTAATAAGTAAGAGACAGAACAAGAGAACACAAGAGCTTGGGTTTCAAGGATGCAGTATATTGCTTTCTCAAGTTCTATTACAAGTGTTACAAAGCATAAAGAAAGATACAAGAACACGGAATACTTATACTACAATCTACAGCCGGCTATACTTTGAAAGCCAGCTGGATACAATTGACTAGACACAAACAAAATCAATTGTAGGATCAAAAGGCATATCTGCCATTTGACTTGTGCCTATGACATGTCATAGCTCACATCCTAATATATTACAAAAAGAATAAAAGTACATAAAGTAGAAAGCATGGACTCAAGACCTCAATGTACAGTTACCAAAAGCATGGACTTTTCACCAACTCATGTAAGTTGGTGACTTTATAGAGTTGCAGTGGAAAGGTGGTCCAGCTTTATGGTAAAGTAAATCAGATAAAGGCATATCTCTAAAAGTCTTCGGAAGAAATCTGTCTTCACTCTTTGGCTTCGGGAGACTTTGTCTTTGAAGCTTCGGAAGACTTCACATTTGGCTTCGGAAGATATTGGTCTTGACTTCGGAAGATTTTACACTTAGAATATTTCTAGTGCGTGGTGTAAAACTTCCGAACCATTTCTACTTCAGTTCGTTAGTGCATGCTTGCAGAGAGACTTTGGATGTTTTGTGTTGCATCAGACTTATAGGAATCTTTACATATACTATTCAAGAGACCTATCAATTTGATTTTTTGAACGGACTTACGCAATTTCCTGAATATTATAATGATAGAAATATTTGGCAAGAAAATGTTGGTGGTCAATATGTGCCTAATAATAAAACAAAAGCTACAAGAATGAACGATCCGTTGTATAGATATCTTCATCACGTTATTGTCATACTATAGTTGGTAGGATGACCAGTGGTGGGATGACTAAAAAGGATTTGTTTTTTTTTATTTTTGTTTGATTAAAAGGAGGCCTTGTAACCTGGCATATATGTTTGCCGATTATTTTACTACTTGCATGGGTGTAAAGAAAAGCGTTTATATTTGTGGTGATACATATGTTGCTCGACTCACTGAGTCTTTACACATTTTGACCTCTGAGAACGTGGCAAGGTTAAACGGGTCGGTTCTTATGTCGGGATTTGTTGATCGTGAACATGTTATATAGATGGACATGATTGCGGATTATCCACAAGTTAGGTGGAGGTTTAAACATAATAATCAAATGTGGGTACCTCCAAATCAAGACCCTTCTGAAGACCCGTATCAATAGAAATGTATTTATAATGTAATTTTGTTTTTATCTGTATAATAATGTAATTTTTTAGTTATGTAAAATTATGATTTATTTTTTGTTTGTATATGAAACAAAAGTATATTAAAAAATTAAAAAAAATAAATGAAGCCAATAATTGTAGACCTGAAAATATGAAAATAAATGCAGACAATAATTGTTTGTGACATATTGAAGATAATGAAATAATGGTTGATTTGATATAAAGTGACCGTGAATATGTCTATAAAATCACAATTTACAATTATTCACATTTATTCATTCATAATTCTTTCCTAATTCAACTCCATAATGTCTCAAATTTTTAATGCTTGGGTGTACCAAATAAGAGAGGAGTTAATAGATTAGGTGCAAAACACTGCACACACCCTTGGATACGTTATTGTCACACAACGAACGAAGAAGACTGTATATGGCTTTGTCAACAAGTCATTACTTCTGTGCGATCGTGGTGGTGTATACAAGTCATCATGGGATTCAACCACGCATTCAGGCACAAAGAAGACAGGATGTCCATTTCAACTAATAGCAAAATATTATGAAGAAGATGGAGGTTGGAAAATACATGTTGTGTGTGACGAACATGACCATGGACCTTTTAAATTTTTGGAGGGTCATGCTTATGCAAAAAGATTGTCTAAAGAGGAGTACGGACTGGTGGAAGATCTTACAAGAAAAAATATGCAGCCACGTGATATTCTTACGACTTTAAAAGAAAATAATAATAAAAATATATACACAATTGAAACCGTGTATGATGCACAGACAATAATACGGAAGTTGGATAAAGTTGGAAGCACCCAAATGCAAGCACTTCTCTAATCTTTGCAGATGGGTGGATACATCTATGATTTTACTATAGATGACGACTCAAATCAATTAAATGATTTGTTTTTTGTCAATCCCACTTCATTAAAAATATGGTGTGCGTTCGCGCATGTGATTATTTTAGATTGCACGTACAAGACGAACAAATATCGCCCCCCTTTTCTTCAAATCGTTGGCTTAACTTCAACAAACAAGACATTTTGTATTGCTTTCGCGTTCATACAAAATGAGAAAAAAAAGAACATCAAGTGGGCTTTAAATTGTCTGAGAAAAACACTGGATAGCTATATGTTACCATGTGTCATAGTCACAGATAGAGAGTTGGCTCTAATGGATGCATGCCAAGTAATTTTCCAGAAGCAACCCGATTGCTTTGTAGATATCATATACAGGAGAACATCAAAAAGCATTGCAGACCATCTTTCAAGTCTCAGATTGAGTGGGATAAATTTATGTATTACTAGAGATTTCTGCTTCAATCTCCAACAGTTGAGGCTTACTATGAAAATCGAACGCGATTGCAGACTGGTTTCTTTATTTTATATATTGAAACTAACATATTTGATTTAACTTTGCAGTTGTATTTAATTATTTGGATGTCAACTGGTTGTAAAATTATAAAGAGATGTCCGTGTCTGCATGGATTGATCAACATCTAAATTTTGGAGAACGAACATGAAACAAAATAGAGAGCCAACATGCTTTGTTAAAAAACATTTAATTACGACAAGTCAAATTTAGATAAATTTATAATAATTTTAAATAACATAGTACGTTTACAGGAAACACAAATAAAGGCAAGCTTTGAGAAAATTCGGGTTAAAATAAAACATCAAAGCAAAAATAATTTATTTGTTTTATTGATATCTAATGTTTCTCATGAAGCTCTAAATATATTAGTTGGGGGAGCTGAGGCAAGTCAATGAAATTCAAAACCAATCATAAAGTTGTGGAGTTGTGGCTGTCATATTCATAGTAGTTGCAGTTTACCATGTGCTTGTGAAATCTCATAATATTTAATCTCACAATATTTTAGGTTATGTAAAATTTTTGATCCATTTACCTAAGATGGGTCGACCATTATAACTACTTTATCACTACAAGAAACTTCCAAAATCTAAATAAAGTGGAAACATATAACAATTCAAAAGTGTTGGTGTGGTCAAACGGGACGTATGTGATTCAAAATGCTTTAAAGGCTCAAAACTTATAACCTGATTTATTAAGAAATTGAATAAATTTGTGTAGATGGGTTGGATCAACCCAACCAATTTAGATCTGACTAAAAAGACCCGTTTTGACTAGAACCATCTGACCCATCACCCATATTGAAGATATCTTGAAGTGCCAAAAGTCGTACTTAGCAATAAAACTCTAACCTGTTAGGTTAATCTTGAATTTAGTTTTATTATTAGGTGTTATTAAGTAGTGTTTGTTTGTTTTAATTAAAAATTGAATAGAGGTAGTCAAGTAATTGGACCGGGTTATGTGGAAGAAAAAGAAATGTTAGAGAATGGTTTACAAGTAGGAGAACGTGGGTTTAGTAGTGGGTGTTCTGTTGCATTTGTATGGCTATTATAGCCTTTAGCTTTGTTGAATAATACATGAGTTTTTATTTTATTCTTTTTGCATGTGAAGTTTTATGCATTTCTTTCTTCTGTTCTTTATTTCGTGAGTTTGGAGTGTGTGATTTAAAGCTTGGTAACCAACATAAAACACCGAAAACTGGTAATTCGAACATGTGAATCCAAAAGTGCTATTTTGTGACTTGAAAAGTCATAATCGGTGTAATTTCCTTGCAGCAATTCATTTTGACTCTAAAATCAAGCTATTTCCTAAAATGCTGATAAGAAGATTTAAACTGAACGGTCAATATGGTCAACAAATGAGTCTTATTGCCTTCCACCCTGTTGACTTTTGTTGACCATGGTCGACGGACCATGTTTCAACTTTTTTTAAAGAAAGAAAATATGAATTCTAGATAGAAATTAAAGACATCTAGATTAGAATTTTAGCCAAACATTACATACATGGAAGACATTGGTGAGTCAAAAAGTTTAGTTCTTAGAGTTTTTGTTCAATTTGTTTGATCCACCACAGTTTGACTTTTGAGGTCAACAATGTACGTTTCAATCATAAATAATATGAAATTACTTTCCAAGTTTTGAGTGAGAAGTACATAGTCAAAAGTTTCTTTTCTGGGTCAATTCAATCTAAAAACCACATTGTTTGACCTTTTGAAGTCAATAATCAATGTTATAATCACAACATAAACATAAAATCTTAAACTTTCCTAAGTTTTGACCATACATCAGAGTTCTAGCAAAACATTACCAAGAGTAAAAATTGCGGGAAGATTTATAAGATACATATTATGTCAACATTTTAATATTAACAAAACTAACTTTAAAAAGTCAAAAGTCCGAACGGTGACAATTTTTGAAATCTAAACCCATACTTTTCATATAGAACCTCATTGTTATCTCTATCCTACACATTAGAGAAACCGAAAGCTAAAAAGGCATACCAGAAGCTAAAGAACATCCGAACAGATAAGTCGTAAAGTTCATCATCACCATGATTCATCTCTAATTTCATAATTTTTCTTCTAATTATAAGAAGTTATTTTTTTTGTTATTTTCAACTTACAACATAACTTTATACTCCATTTTCAGTTGTCATGTTCAAACTCCATAAAATCTGCACAAACCCACATCACATAAGGTATAAATCTCAAAACTCATATTTCCTACCAAGTGTTTTTAACATATTGCTTCCAAATTTCAATATCAAAAACTGAAAGAGAATATGAACTTGAAAAACATAAAACGAAATAAACAATAGGAAGTGAAGTGAAGCTTCCAATCTTCCATACATGTGTTATGATTGATTTAGTTCGCATGCAATTGCCTAGGCATTTGATAGGTATCCTTGCGAGAATCTCGATTGAAAGTATAGGAATAGGAACATTAGCAATGGAAGTAGCCGAACAGTCAGCTACATTACTAAGTCCTATTCTTATATGTAGGTGCATGTAGTGAGCAACGACTAATCATTGGAAGACATAGCTGCGATGACGTACATTTAAGGTTAAATACAGAAAGATAGTTCGAAAACAGTATACACAACCAGGCCGTCTTGAAAGAAACCTTATATAAATCGGGAGCAATAAAAAACAAGAGAATTGTTTTCAGAGTCAACTGGGGCTGGGCTATAAAGTTACAGACTCTTTGATCTATTACTAAACAACATTAGCAACAGGTGGAGAACATTGTAAGTGTGTGCTACTAACGCTTATCATGTGTCGGGGCGAAGGTGCGGTATCCTGAAAATTCCCAAGTCTTCTGAACACAGAAAAGTGCAAAAGTAAGTTAACCCTCTTTTTTCATAGTTCTAATAATTTATTTTCCAACCGTAGGTTCACCAAAAATAGATACTAAGACTACTCCCATTCACAACCCAACCCAACCCAACCCAACCCAACCAAACTATTCAATAAAAAATTGATTCTCTCTCTTCCACCTACACAACCCAACTAAATCTAATTTTCACTCCCATTAGCAACCCAACCAAAATATTTTTTATTAACAAACAATTATTTATGATTAATGTTTATTCTATTTAAATTTAATATAAAAAATAAAAAATGATTTTTGAATTAAAAGTAATTTATTTATATTAATATATAAAAATTATATAAAATAAATACTCTACATTCATTAAACATACTTAATATAGTAAAAACTCATGTTACAATCATAGCATGAAAAATAAAAGTTACAATACTAGAACATAGCAATTCCATAATTACCCATCAACGCTAAATTTTTGCCATATATGCTCAATCAAATCGTTTTGTAGAGAGTTGTGAGCTTCTCTATTACGAAGTTGTGCCATGTTGGTCATATAACTAGATAAGTCTGCAATTCATTGAGTAGAGTATTGAAAATATTGTTCATCATCTTCAGTAGAACTTCTTCGTTGTCGGTTTATAGGTAAGTCATTTAAGAATTCGGATGGATCATAATAGTTAAGGTATGTGTCTCGTTCATCTTCAACGATCATATTATGCATGATGATACATGCAATCATAATTTTTCCCATAATATCCTTGTCCCACACAAGATAAGAGCGTCGAAGAAATGCAAAACGAGCTTGTAGAACTCCAAATGCCCGTTCAACATCTTTTCTAACAGCTTCTTGATGTTGAGCGAATAACTTGTGTTTCTGGAGTTGTGGAGAAGTTATTGATTTGACAAAGGCAGCCCATGAAGGATATATGCCATCGGTGAGATAATATGCCATGTTATATTCTCGACCATTCACGATGTAACTCACATTTGGTGCTCGACCTGATAATACATCATTAAAAATAGGAGATCTATGAAGGGCGTTAATGTCATTGCACGAACCTAGAGTTCCAAAGAATGCGTGCCATATCCATAAGTCATATGATGAAACAACTTCTAAAATTATAGTTGGTTTACCGCTTCTACCAGCATATTGACCAGCCCAAGCAGTGGGACAATTTTTCTATTCCCAGTGCATACAATCAATACTTCCTATCATATTTGGAAATCCACGTTCTTCCCCTGCATGGAGTAATCTTGCTAAATCATCTTCACTTGGTCGTCTAAGATACTCTTCATTAAGCATGAAATGATACCTTCCACGAACCTTACAAGAGCATCTCTTGTAACTGTTTCACTCATTCTTAAATATTCATCTTGTGCGTCTGTTGATGTCCCATACGCCAACACTCGCATAGCTCCTCTACATTTTTGTAATGGTGAAAGACCTTTTCTGCATGTAGCATCACGTCTTTGTTGAAAGTATATGTCATTAGTTGTAACAACATCCACTATACGAAGGAATAATGGTTTTCGCATTCGAAATCTACGCCGAAAGGTTGCTTGATCATACATGGGGTTGTCAACAAAGTAGTCTTGCATCTGACGTTCTTCGCGCTTCTCACGTTCCCGATTACAATACCTCCTTTTTACTCTAGGATGATCTCCCATGAGCATATCCGGTATGCTTATGAGTAACTCACTCATTTGATCTTTCAAGCTCATTCCACTTCGTTTTTGGCGATATGCTTCACGGTATGCAGCAACCCACTTTTGGGTATTTTTGTTAAGGCGTTTAAAACGACCTCTCATTTGATCTTCATTTCTCTTACCAATATGTTGAGGATTTTCTGCTTGAGTTGCGTCATACAATTCCTTTACTCGTGCCCACAACGATGTTTTTTTGGGCTTTTTCCACGAATATTATCTTCGCTAGCCATGCACCATACTGACATTAGAGCAACATCTTCAGCAACATCCCACTTGTTACCGAGTACATGTTTTTCAGTAATTTGTAAGGTTTGAAGATTTTTTGTGATAGGTATTTGATTTAAAATTGGAGAGAAAGTAGAGTTTCTATAGTATTGAGCACTTGAATAATTTCCGCATCTTTAAGATTGAAACAAAAATTTGATCCATGGTCGAAAATAAAGAAATAAAAAATGATTAGGAGTAGAGAAGAAGTGGTATGAACTATGTCAATATTGTACTCTATAAATAGAGAAAAAAAAGTATGATTTTGGTATTTAATTTATATTTTTAATAAAAAATGCTAGGTTCTAGATAACAAATTTTATCTACAAAATATAAATTACACCAATACCAATTTTACATGTGTCTGTTTAATTAGTTTCTTTTAATTTTTTAAAAAATATGACACTTTAATATGCAAATTGATACATTTAATTGTGTAACATTATCTTGTATTTTATATAATCAATGACCAACCTTTAATGTGTAAAGTTACGAATTTCAGTATTATTTTATAAAGTTTTAGATAAGATGATGTTACTTTTCTAAATAAAAATTTTTATCTAAAAAGTATACATATACAATCAATTATAAGTTAACATGAAGCATAATAATTAAATAAAATAATAGAAAAAACTAATAGATTGAAGCAACCCACACGACCGACTCTTGTTCGGTGTGTCGATCAAGTCGCACCACTTAATTGATTTTTTATTTTTCTTTTATTGCCAACTCACCGACCGAGCGTAAACTAACCTTCCGATGGGAGTAGTCTAACAAACACCAATTCCTATCAAATAATCCAGAAAACCAAAAAATGTATGCAAACTTAGGCATTCTAGGTGTGCAGCAGTGATATTGAGCAACTTTTGTCAAAAGCTCTCTTATTTCAATTTTTAAGACCGGTTCATCGTTTAGGAGGTTAGAAACTTGTACAAAGTAATCCAGTGTTGAAAACTTGAGTAAATAGCAAATGTATTACCGAATAATCATCTTATTGAGCTAAGATATGTTTTGCCTAGGTTCTTATTTTAAAGACATAAGGTATCATACCATTATAGAAAAAGGACAGGCATATATGTATAGTTTAACTACAAATAAATAAAAAACATTAGTCATATACATCATATTTACTTAATGCAAGCAAACATATAAGACCTGGGTAATTCAGGAGCTACACAGCACATACCTTTTTGATGTAAATTGTACAATTCAAATCAAGCATTTGCAGGAAGCAGGTTCATTAAACAACAAGAAACAATATACAAACCATTGAATCTTGCATTGAACAAAAGGCAAGGAAAACTTTAATTCGTACCGGTAAAATCACAGAAAATCACAGACTTACCTGAGTTTTTGAGGTCGGACTGCGGTGAATGGAAGGGGGATTCGACTGGGCGTCCGACGATATATGTACAGGTCTGGTGGGGAATACAATCGGCCAAGAGGTTTGAATGAGGGTCTTCAATGGCCATTCAATTGCTAAGTGATTGAAGTAGTTGGATCTTCAACATGTAGGCCAAGCTTATTTTGCCGGTGATGATGTCTATCGTCGGTTAAAGGGGGTAAAAGAGGTATTGGTGTTGGTGTTGTAGAAGTCAACGATGGTGGGGTTGTGTTGTTGGTATGGTAGTAGGTGGTGGTTTGGTTGGTGTGATATAGTCCTGACACCTGCATCTTCTGATCTCCATCTCTTACTTAAATCATTCACTTCGAAACCGATAATAGAATTGAAGCAATGATGAATTGAAGGGATTGCCATTAAATGGGAAGAGAATTCAATTTCTACTTCAAGGGAGGCGGGAGGTCAAGGATGGGTATCACCGGTGGAGATGAAACCGAAGAGAACATATGGACAGGCGCGTCTTATAGAAATGGAGGAAATTATAATTCTATCCATCTTATTTGTATTATATAGTAATAGAGATAGAGATTAATAAGAGTTTGTTTTTTATATTAGTATACTAGGTTAAAATACCGTTAAATACACGAGTTTAAATAAATTTACTGTTATATCTTTAATAATATACGAAGTTATCTCTTAAACATTGTGTATTATGTGTATTGAATAAACACATGTATTACACATATTTGAAAATTTAAAGTTAACATATTTGAAATTTTAATTATGAATAGTTATTAATTAAAGAATATTTATTTGACTTTTGAAGTTAAAATATATCTTTCTTACATTTATTATTATTTAAGAAGAGAGATAGACGGAAAAATCAACTATTACATACCTAGAATGGTGACACGTGTGCAACTTTATTTTTATTTATTAGTATAGATTTGAAATTATATTTTCACTCAAAATACACATACATATGAGTACAAATCAATGTTCCCCTTCAAGTTGAATATTTTAAAACCTTTTTTTTATAAAAGCATCTCCACCTATCCACTTTAAGAAATTAATAATAACATATCGATATATCTAGACACCAGATTGCACTGTAGAATCTCCATGGAAGCTTGGCTCGCACCATTGAAGCCTTTGATCTCATAACAATTTCAGAAATGTTCATGCTTCAGTCAGATCTTCGATCAGCGATTCAAATTGCAGCTACATACTGCTATTTCAACCCCAATCGCTACGATTCACCTTCTTCTAGACCACTTTCCGTCCGTACGCCGTCGCGGCTGACGCCGCTGCATGCGACGGCCGTCGAGAGAGTTGCCGACAAGCCTCCGATCTGCACTGCTGATGAACTCCATTACGTTTCGGTTCATAATTCCGATTGGCGCCTCGCGTTATGGCGTTATAAGCCTCCCCCGCAGGTATGTGGTTTTTGTTTCATCCTTGATGTTGATTTGATTGCAGCATGAGTTTATGTGATTTTGTGTTCATCTAATGCCTTATTAATGGAAGATTGGGAGGGGATGTCACCTTTTACATTGTTGAAATATGTATCCAACGAACACTGGATGTTCTCAAGAAGAAATGAGTAGCATTTGATACGTTAGTGTGAAATCCAAAATTCGGATAAATGTGTGATTAATCCTTACAACGAATTTGACTGCATTAATCTATAAAAGCTGATAAGATATCGTACTTCTAACAGACAAGATTTTAATGTGAAGGTCAGGACAGAATATGGTTTTGACAATGGAGAAAGGAGTTTTTCTGGCTTGTTCATTTTCCTTTTTGGATGTTTTCTTATGAAGGGAATATCTCCTTCCAATAATAATCTTATAGAATTCGTGAAATGTATAAGGTCCCAATAAATTTCCTGGATGGAGAGAAAATGTTGAAGTGTTTAGATGCCATGTTGGCATGTTCATTTGGTTATTGTTAGGTGATTAATTGTGTGTCATGATTGATACTAAAATACTTTAGACACCTTATATGGCATGCCAAATCATACGGTGGATTCATAACTATAAAAAACCATCACCAGGTGTATGATGTACACCACATGCAATACTAATGCTACTATGATTAGTAAGCCATGCATAATGCGAAATGGTTGTTGTTGTATATAAAATAATATTGGAGTTGTAGTAAGGAGAATGGGATCCTTGTATGCATTCTGGAAATCAAATGGTTCACTTGACGATCAAATTAAATATGAAAATCCAATAATAGTTTGTGGAGAGATTAGATTTATTCAGAGTTGGATAAATGCGGAATCTTGAAATTTGACACGTGAAGAAAAAGAAAATCCAGGTGTTACATATCATATGCCCAACTTTTACTTAGATGTCAATCATTTACCCTTTTTTATATACTTAAAAAGTCTATATGCTTGAGAACCAAACAAAAGATTTAACTTAAAATGTGCTTTTTTTAAACATGTAAATGTCGAGAGCCCAAATAAAGGAAGATATACAAGATTTGTTAGTTGTATGTATTGCTTTTATTAGTTGTTTGTATTGTATACATAGTCCATTTATCAATTTATGGCCGACGGTCCTAATTTAGCCATCTTTAGGTTTTTCACATGTATATATCATATTCAGGGTTCAGTCTTTGTTATACTTCACTTGGATATTTCCCATTCACTTTTACATTGTATTAGAGCAGACTCTCGGTATGACACAAACTCTAGCGAGCTGCTGCCCTGACGTTCCAGAATGTGTTGTTCAGTGTTTTTGACCATTGTTCACTGACAGTGTTCATCAACGTTGTTCACATGACTAGTTCACGTGTACAGTTCATGTGTATTGTTCACGGGGGCATGATTCATGTGTAATGTTCACATGAAGGTGTAAACAATGGTTCAATCGATGACTTCATTCCCAATAGAAACAGAATATATATACAAGAAGAACACCAACAACCTTCCTATTCTATGTAAGGAAAACATTGACTAAGTATCCCACTAAATCAGTAATTGACACCTAATTTACAACTAATAAATTAAGACAATAAATGGTAAATAATACAAGTTAATACACCCCCTCAGTCGGTGCGGGAGGAAGGCGAATGCACAGACTGGAACGAAATCGATTAAACAGTTGTCAGGGGAGCCCTTTGGTGAAGATGTCTGCGAATTGAAAATCTGCTGGAACATGTAGAACGCGTACATCCCCGATGCGCACTTTTTCTCGAACAAAATGGATATCAAGTTCCACATGTTTGGTTCGCTGGTGTTGCACTGGATTTTCAGATAGATAAACCGCAGAAATATTGTCACGATAAACAACTGTGGCCTGCCGAGTTGGTACCATAAGCTCTAACAGCAGATTGCGAAGCCATGTTGTTTCGGCAACAACATTTGCAACTCCTCTATACTCGGCCTCGGCGCTGGATCGAGAAATAGTTGGCTGTCTCTTGGATGACCATGAGACCAAATTGTCGCCTAGAAATACACAGTAGCCTGATGTAGATCTTCTTGAGTCAGGGCATCCCCCCCAATCAGCATCAGAGTATGCAACAAGTTTGTGTGATCGAGAGGGAGTAATGTGAAGGCCGTGGGCAATGGTTCCTTTTAGGTATCTTAGGACTCGTTTCAAAAATTGGAAGTGTGAGTCCCGTGGTGCATGCATGAATAGGCAAATTTGTTGCACCGCATAAGTTAAGTCTGGCCGAGTAAAAGTGATATATTGTAGTGCTCCAGCCAATTGACGATACAGTGTTCCATCAGGCAACAAATGTCCACTTGTGGCACTTAATTTTGAAGCTGTGTCCACAGGTGTGGTTGATGGTTTGCAATCTGACATTTTTGCTCTAGCAAGAATTGCTTCTGCATATTTAGTTTGGGACAAAAAGAGACCCCCTTTAGATTGAGAGACATTTATACCAAGTAAATGGTGGAGATGGCCCAGATCTGTCATGCGGAATTCCTTTGAGAGAGAGTGAATGATATGTTGAAGTAACTTATCTGAGGAGGCTGTCAAAATAATATCGTCAACATATAGTAAAAGATAAGCCGTATCATTACCTTGACGGTAGACAAACAAAGATGTGTCTGTCAAAGCTGATTTGAAACCGCATTGAAGTAGATAAGAGGCAAATCGGTCATACCACGCCCGTGGTGCTTGTTTCATGCCATATAATGACTTAGTTAGCCTACACACATGGTGAGGAAACTGGTTACTTGTGAATCCTGGTGGCTGAAACATGTATACCGTTTCGTTGAGGTCTCCATGAAGAAACGCATTTTTGACATCTAGTTGATGGATTTTCCATCCCCTAGAGACGGCAAGGCTTAAGACGGTACAGATAGTGGTTGGTTTAACGACGGGGCTGAAAGTCTCATCACAATCGATGCCAATTTGTTGGCTTTTTCCATTGACCACTAACCGGGCTTTATACCGTTGAAGAGAGCCATTTGCATTAAATTTGTGGCGGAAAAGCCACATGCACCGGATAACATTTGCATTAGGAGGCCTTGGAACAAGTTCCCATGTGTTATTGTCCATCAAGGCTTGATATTCTTCGGTCATGGCTGCATGCCAATTTGGATCAGTAAGGGCTGTAAGGTGTGAGGTTGGAATGGGGGAGATGGATGTATCGGTTTGGGTGTGTAGGTTTACGTGGGCACGGGTTTTAATGGTCCCATCTTTGGTGCGAGTTGTCATGGGATGACAAAATATTGGAGCCGTTTGCTGGAGTGGACCAGTGGGCTTGTGAGATGGGCCAGTAGGTTGAGAGGTGGGCTGTGGCTGAGTCGATGGAGGGGGTTGCCTAGGACGGCGTTGGTACGTGAACTGGACAGGTGGTACGGGTGTTGGGGCAGGAATGGAAGGGGCTGGTGGAGTGGAGTTAGTAGGGGCAGTTTGTGTAGCAGGTGGGAAGGCTGTTGTGGAATGTTGATAAATGAGAGGGGAGGGGTCTAGGAAGGAATAGTTATGGGAGGAGGTTGAACCTGAATAAGGAAAAGTTAACTCGTCAAACGTGACATGACGGCTTAGGATGATTTTCCCGGAAGAGATTTCGAGACATCGGTAGCCCCGGTAATCGGCAGGATAACCAAGGAATACGCAGCGGGTTGAACGAGGTGAAAGTTTATTGGATCGGGTAGACGATGTGTTTGGGTAACACAAACAGCCAAACACCCGTAGGTGATCATAAGTGGGCTGTTTAAGGTATAGAACAGTGGTGGGGGTTTGAAAATTTAGCACAGATGTAGGTAATATATTGTGAAGGTAACAAGCCGTGTGGAGTGCTTCCACCCAAAAGGTCGGTGGTAGAAATGCATGAGTGAGAAGTGTGAGCATGATTTCATTCAACCTACAAATCATACGTTCGGACTTCCCGTTTTGCTGAGAAGTTTGACGACATGAGAAACGGAATTGAAGGCCATTTGAATTTGCGAAAGTTTTAAAGGAGAGGTTATCAAATTCACCCCCTAAGTCACATTGAAAAGAACGTATGACAGTGTTGAATTGGGTTTTAATGTAGTTATGAAAATTAGAGAACTTAGTGAATGTTTCAGATTTAAATTTGAGTGGGAAGACCCATGTGTATTGCGTGAAATCATCAACGAGCACCATATAATATTTGTAACCCGTTTTGCTCGTGATCGGTGATGTCCATAAGTCACAATGCACAATGTCAAAAGGCAATATAGTATTAGACTGAGAAATGACAAATGGTAAAAATTTGTGCTTAGAAAGTTGACAAGAGTTGCAAACTAAGGTCTTAGCTCGCTTATTACATGAAATAAATTTATTTGAAACAAGATGATCAAAAACCGGAAAACCCGGATGGCCCAAACAATCATGCCAATGATCTTGAAAAGTGGATGCAAAAGCAGCAGACAAAGCAGGTGTTGTGACAGGGTAGGTGACTGGATAAAGGTGACTGGAGCTATTGTGGCGTGTTAGGATCTTGCCAGTTTTGAGTTCCTTCACAGAAAAACCGTTAGGGTCAAATTCAACAAACACATTGTTATCAATAGTAAACTTTCGTACGGAAATAAGACTTTTGATGACATTGGGTGTGTAAAGTATGTTTTTGAGGTGTAGGTCTCGGGTAGAGGTTTGGAAGGATGAGTGTCCAGATCCAAGAACCGGCATGCGAGCACCATTACCTACAAAATCAAACCAATAGGACTAGATAACAACGGGTTTGTGATTTTACCTTGGTCTCCGGTTAGATGGTCAGAAGCACCCGAGTCCATGTACCACTGATTGTCTTCGGTGTCTAAAGTCATTGCTTGTAGGGCCTCACCAAGTTGGGTTGGTTCCGGTGGGTCAAGACTAGCGAAATGGGCCTGATTGGTTGATGAAGAGCCTGCTGATGATTGGGCTGTCTGCTTTGGGCTTGGGCCTGTTTTGGCTGATGAAGGTGTGCTCCAGGGCTGAGCCCAACCTGCCTGGGTCGGAAACGGGCAGGGTGGAGGTGTCCAGTAAGCCCAGTAAGGGGGCGGCCCAGCCTGCCTGTAGAAATCAGGGCGGTGTGGTGATGGATTTGTGTGCCCCCGACCACGGTAATTATTTGAAGCTGGGTTTCGGCGGTTGCTGTTGAGGGGTCTGCTGTTCCCCCGGCGACGGGTTCCCGGAGGTGGATCTGAAGACTGGTGCTGGGATACGGCTGCCATGACTGTGGAGGGTGAGAGGCTGTCACGGGTGGCTTGTCGCTGGCTCTCGAGTTGGAGCATGTTACAAGCCGATTCCCAGTCGGGAAGATTTTGGTTAATGAGAGCGCCAATAGTGTCAAACTCGGCTGGTAATCCACGAACGAGTTGTAACACTAATCGCTTCTCATTGACGGGACAATCAACATCATTTAACTGATTGCCGAGATCCCGAAGTTTCTGACAATAGGACTCAAGGGAGGGCATGGACTTGAGAGTGAGATTGTTAAACTCATGCTTAAGGGCAGTCGCTCGCGAGCCCTTGTTGTTAAGAAAGATGGTTTTGAGCCTGTTCCACGCCGCGTGAGCAGTGGAATCAGACTGAAGTACCCGAACAAGGTATTCGTCGGACAATGTTCCGTAGATCCATTGTAAGACGACCGCATCAAGTTCAGACCAAGACTCGTAAGCCGGATCTGTTTTGGCAGGTGGAGGAGTGCCGTCAATATGAGCCATGACTTTGTAACCTCGTGCGTGCAACTGGAACAATTTTACCCAGGCTGAATACATGACCTTTGTGCCGTCAAGGACCCGGACTTTGCGCTGAATGTCAGTGACAGTGTACGCGGGATGGAGAGATTTGGCCGGTGTGGGTGCGGCATGTTGGTCAGTGGGTGGAGGGATGTTGGATTCAGCCATCGGAGGTGGTTGGGACGGCAAAAGGAACAGAAAGAGATGGCTACAAAATTATTTGGAGGGGCTAGTTTGGTGCCTGGTCTCTTGATACCATGTAAACAATGGTTCAATCGATGACTTTATTCCCAATAGAAACAGAATATATATACAAGAAGAACACCAACAACCTTCCCATTCTATGTAAGGAAAACATTGACTAAGTATCCCACTAAATCAGTAATTGACACCTAATTTACAACTAATAAATTAAGACAATAAATGGTAAATAATACAAGTTACTAGAAGGTAGTGTCCACACACTATTCAAGATGGTAATGTTCACAAGTAATGTCAATAACCCTCTTTACGGGTAGTGTTTATTGTTTGCCTTATTATACTAATCTTTGCATGTCATAAGCGTGGTGCCATTAGCCACCACTATTGATTCTTTCTAGAGTTGTATCTCCTATTTGTTGTTGTTTCTGTTCCATATTTTGAAAAAGTTTGTTTTTACAATGGCGGAGGAAAATGCTACTGTTCTCCCTTACACATTCAACGAAGAAGAGTACAACAGGCTCCAATGGTTGCTTACCTCCCTGTAGATCTGCAAACCAACTTGTCACACTCCGGGATGTATCTAACCTTGATCCATCCTTGTAATTAATTCTAGAGCCACACATCACATGATTGTGGATCAAGTTATTCTTTCTAGCCTAGATGATGTTTTTTACTCGCCGGCTCGATCTGCTTTCCGCATGCCTTGTTTAGTGATTTGAATAGCCCTAGCCTATCGTCAATTCTATTTATTCCCAAATATCTAGATAGTTTTTGACTCTTTGTTTAGTCAGTCAATTTACTATACAAAATAGGTGTTCTATAACCTTTTATACTTTCACTATGCCTTTCAGGAACTAGGGACGAACCGGGTGATCAACCTAGGTAGTAAAAAAACAGTTTCATGCATCCGCTAAAACCTTATGCATAATGTAAAACAATCTGTGCACTGATTTCTCTATTTATTTGAAAACACATTGACCTACGAGTCTTCATGTGTGTACACACATTAACAAAATGGCATCTTGAACGCGAGAATCATCCTTTGTTGGTTCACACCGTCATGTTTCATTCTCATGCTTCTCATGGATTCTAGGGTGAGGTTTCTATATTGTTGCTTACTTGATATAGCATATGCCCTTATCTATCCTTAGTGGTCAAACCTCGTTTTCGGTTAAGTATCCTAAATGAACTCCCGTTCCACTCACATCTAAAAGTTTAGGTGTGTATTGTATTTCCCTTTATTTGTAACAAGTTGGCCACGAGTAATATCTAGGCTCCAATTTTGAGGAGTGTTAGTTATATAAATTGTATTACGTGAATTAGTCTATTAATTATTATATGGAGCATTTCCTAATTTAGTCTTCTCTAAGGTTTTTGCACTTGTATATATTAAGGGCTCTATATATAGAGTTTCATATTACGCATAGATATGTTCCGGAATAGATAATTAGTCTTTAGTTATTTAATAGGAAATACACAAAATTTCATCTCTCTTTGACTTCACATGCATAATTATTTATAAGAGTGTGTATACAATTATACATTATAAAAGCCATGCACATTACAAAGGGTAAAAAATCATGCATATACATACACATGCATGTAGCTATGCATCTATGTGCATCCATCCACAAGTAGTCTCTTATATCTTATAAAAGATCTATGTTTTAAAAACACTATAATTTGCTTTATCACCATCAAGATAAGTCTTAAATATCCCAGGGAGCTATGCTTTTGTTTGCACTATTTTAATTTTGAATAATTTACCATATCATATGTGCTTTGTTGGAGGAATGTGGGGATATTTTCAAATGCAGTAACATGAAATTATGTTATTGGTATGCCCTTTTATAGAAAAGTTGGCTTCAAGTATTCTTGACATTCTGCAGTAATTGCGCAGTTAGTGCAACGAATATTTGACTATATTCCAAATATGCCCTTATTCAAGGGATATCGACGGTAAGTAAATAAAAGAACGGAATTTCAAAAAAAAGATTGCAAGTTTAAAACTGAAGTAGGGATAATATCAGATCTGGTTCCTTATCAAATCATATGTAATCCTACGGAAATAAAAACTGGTTGTTGTTGTTAGTGAATATCGATCTTTGTATGTTAATGGTGTGTAAGACTAGGTGATATTGCATCTACTACTAAGACAGATGTCAAAACCAATAATGCTGTGGGACAAAAGTGCATGTAATTAGTTTAGATACCAGTTTCAAATATTGTGGTTTATATGATTATATACTTATATATATGTACTTTGTTTATGCATGCTTGTAGGCACCTTCAAGGAATCATCCATTATTGCTTTTGAGTGGAGTTGGAACAAATGCAATCGGATATGATCTTGCTCCGGGGGTAAGTACAAAATTATGTTTCTGATTGTTTTTCATTGTACTTCACATAGCCTTTAATTAGTGTTTTTTAAGCTTAAATTATCTCAGTGTCATACCCTTACTATTTATTTTATTTTATAGGTAAGTATTAATAGTCTTCTATTTTGTTAGACAAGTAATGTTAGTAGAGAAGTTTTGGTCTAATTTTAGATAAGGATTATTGTTAGTATGTTGATTAAGTTGGATTCTTGGTTTCTCATATAATAGTTAGGAGGATTGTTTTATTACGCCGAGTTTGATTGATTACAAGGATTGCAATTAAAATTTCCAGGACTAGAGAGGTAGTTACCTCTCGAAATTGAGTCACTGGGGAGTCGATCAACCTCTTGAATTTCATGTTTTTCTTTTTGCTTTTCATAAAAGGTTTATTCTGGTTGTTTTCACATTAGTGTTTTTTACTGCATGTTCTAGTAATTTAGAAAAAAGACGGGCATACAACTTATTGCCAACAGTTAACATGTAATTTTAAAATATATAACATATAATTTTCTTTTGATAAAAGAGGGAAGTTGTATTCTAACCACTTGCAATGGGTTTGAATTCTTTTGGTGCTTTTCTTTTTCCTCGTTCATATAGGAAATACCAACACTGGTTTTTCGTCTTCATCCTTCCATCTTCATCATTTACAATAATCTTTTGCTTACATGCCCTACCCATGGAAATCTCAGTACGTACTTTTAAGTCCATATCCACCAGAGTAGGTGAATCAGATTCTTTTCCTAGAAATAAACAAATAGATAATTACTAAATAATATAGTTCTAGAACACAATTGAGTAACATTGACGGTATTTGAGAGATGCTCTTTGCGTACACATGCTCTTCTTTTTGGCACCAAGAGATTCATAAGTGGTAATTGAAATGAAGAATGTATATTATTGTTTTTCTCCAACAAACAAATATTCATGTATGTTGACAACTTTCACAGATTTCACAAGTGGTTTTTGAATGTTGGTTATGACTTCATCTTAAAAAATATTAACAGAATACATCATAACATCAATTCACCAAGTCTAATTCTGAGGGGAATATAGATTATTTCAGGTGGGTGGTTGTTGGTTGCTATATGATTTTTTGGATAGAGGAGGGTATTTCGCGTGTGGATAACATGTGAAGCATTAGGCTGAGTTTGTTTGGAGTAACTAAAATAAGAGATAAAGAATGAAATACATAATCTTGCATGGATGATTTCGTTTTGATACTAAAATCTGGGATCTGTCTACCAATGTGGTCCTTTTGTCTTTTAGAATGTCATTCAGTAGACATCTGCCCCACACAACATAAAGTGTATATTATTGATTATGGTAAGTGTATATTATTGATTATGCATAATTCACTTCCCAATCAATGTATAGTTTTCAAGGCCATTCAATCCCGTCACTCCGTTTTAGCTCACCTGATTATTTTTTCATCCCAAGTACTAATCCTGAATTTTGTTGTTGGACAGATGTTTATAGTTTTCATAGCATAATCTTCGGATTGGCATTTAATAGCTTTCCTAGTCTAATTCTGTGCACTTTCTATAAATACCTGATTAAGTTTTCAATAGAAGACACAAGAAATATTCTCTGAATACCTGATTACATGGTATCATCATGGAGCTCTACCAGAAGCGTTGTCATCCATGATGGATGTACACTGAAACCCTAGCTATCACCGGGTCCAACTTTGCTGGGGCTCTAGTGACTATTCACCTTTGATTTGTTCTTGTTCACCTCCGATAATCATGAAACCCCTGTTGGTTGTTCAGCTGTGTTCAGGAAGTCAACTATCCTGTTCACAAAAAAACCCTTGTAAAAAGTGATCCAGTTTGTGTCTGAAACCCTAAAGCGCAGCCCCCATGTCAGAGCTCTAACCCAGCCGTTGACGTGTTTACTGCTATGCCAGATCCTTGCTAGTGTTCAAGAGTAGTTCACGCTTGACCTAAACACCAATGAAAAAAGAACTTGCGTTTATTTACGTATATTTAGATCAGCTGTTTTAAGGTTATTGTGTCACTCCAGACTTGAGAATACCTTAGATCAGGGTCATTGTTCAGTTGATGCATTTGCTGAAGGAGACAGCAGAATATCTTGCTTCTCTAATGCAGATGAAATTGGCTGTCATATTTTCAAGAGATCTAGTACATGATGTTGTGTTATTGTCGTGGAACCTAGTTTCCTGGGAAAGCAAGAAACATATTCTCTCCTGATTGAGTGTTGAGTCTGAATACAAAAGCTACAATAGATGTGTCATATGAGATGACACGGATTAAAAGATTCCTTAGAGTAATCAGTTATCACTCACGAATTGGTAAGGCTTTTATTATGTTCATATCACCAAGAATCAAGTCTTCCATGAGAGGACCGAACATATTAAGTTTAATTCCTGATTAAAGACCATGATGTTGGAACACAGTCAAACCCTCCATCCATCATGCCAGTATACATAATATCAACTTGCACATTCTCATGAAGCGACTACACAAATAACAAATATTGTTTATTTCTGTCAGGGTGGCCATGATTAACGTGTTTATTTCTATTTAATATGACATGTTGCTTATTAAACACTAATTATTATTTTTTTCCAAATGTATTTGGTTTTCATTTCTATTGATGTCATAAATTCTTGCAGTCTTCATTTGCACGCCACATGTCAAGCCAAGGATTTGACACATGGATCCTTGAATTTCGAGGAGCTGGATTAAGTTCAGAGGTGGCCTCCAAAGAAGTCAAACAGCCAATCAGCCTTCCTCCTGAACGGATGGAATCCATTTCCAAAATTCAACCAAGTGACAACTCTGATTCTTCTGCACAAAGTGAAGTTCCTTCTGCCGGAGAAAAGAAAGAGATGGTTGAATCTGATCAACAGCTATTGATGACATTTACAGAAACTTTTAAGCGTTTTTCTGAGAGATTATCAAACCTAATTAAGGAAGGTCAATAAGGAATTATTTATTATGTTGCAATAGAAGTCTTATGGATAGGGTGGCAGTATCAACCTATTTACTCATGAATGGGTTGAATTGTGCTTTTATCTCAAACGGGTCAATTCAAACATTTAGCTAGGGAATGGGCCAAATAGGCAGAACGTCTTTAATGTGCTGAGAATCGCCGGATATCTGGTTTAGCTCACACACAACTTCCTAAATCATAGTGTTAAAAAGTTTGATTTTTTTTGTTACAATATTTGTTTTGTAATTATAAAAAATGCACGGATTACGCATAGAAAAACATAGAGATCAAGAAAAAGTCTGGATCATTCCGATTGGTTTTGACCCATACTAACAAATGATCAGTTTCAACCTGAACCCTTTACCGGAGCTACCCTTCTTGCCACCTCTAGTTACAGGTACCTGTTTGTTGAAACTTACACCAATTTCTGTATAACTTTCAGGTTCTCCAGAAGCCTTACAAAATTCAACTCTTGCTACACAAATAAGAGATTTAAGTCAAAGGCTTGTAGATATTATCGAAGAAGGGCAAAGATCAATGTCTCCACCATTCACTGATTTCCTAGATCGCTTTTCTTCCACAATTGAAAACCTCCAAACTCAAATTGACCTCCTTGGGAAATATAATTGGGACTTTGACCACTACTTGGAAGAGGATGTGCCTGCTGCGGTGATGTCACATATCAATTATATTAATATGTTTTTTGTTTTAAATTAAGTATATATCATCTATTGCACACTTGATCTCCCTAATCTGGCAGTGTCTTTAAAACAGATGGAATACATACGAAGACAATGTAACCCGAAAGATGACAAGCTGCTTGCAATTGGTCATTCCATGGGTGGTATCTTACTTTACTCCATGCTCGCTCGGAATGGTATGATATGCATAATTTTCTATTCAAACCATCTAGTTACAAATGTGTTGAGTTAGGTTATGTCTCAAGTCTTATGGGTCAAATTGGTTAAACATTTTCCAAAGTGCATTCAAATGCTTGGAACCTTGTATATTGCTTCATTGGAAAAAAGTTCACATTGTTATTTTGAAAGTATAATCTTCTAATAAATATAACACACTCATATTTTTATTATATTTAAAACTAAAAATGAGGTGTTTGTGTCATACCAAGCCAACCCATCCTTTAAAACGAACTTGTTTCGAGCCTTTACCCAATTCATACCACCCAACCATTTTGCCACACCTCCCTAGCTTTGTGTTTAGCTTGTGTAAAATATTCTCTTGCATCCATTTCTAAAACTAACGGCTTTACTAGGAGTGTGTTATAAAGGTAAAATTAAATGTTCTATGTGTACTATTTGATCATCTTTTTTTGATTATATGTCATGTAAAACGCTCAACTTAAGACTAATTTTAATTCTACTAGCTCTAAACATGAGTGATGGCTAAACATAGGGATTTGGATGTGCCTTGCGGTAGAGGGTTAGCCTTGTTTAACCCACAATATTTTGATTTTTGAAATAAGCAGCCTGTTCTCTTGTAGGAATTATTGTAATATACATATGAGTATATGACTGTAGCATAGGGATACTTGATGGAGGTGACAAGAGTTCACTTGCACATCTTTTGTAGAAGGTTAATGTATATACTTGTCCTTTTCGTTATTGGTTTATCTGACCTATAATCATATGACCAACTAAGCGTGCTAATTTATTCATCATAAGTTTTGTTGGTTCTAGAGACGATCAAAGAATTTTGGAAAAAAGTCATTCTTGTTATGATTTATGATAGCTTTTCCGTATGCATTAATTACAATCTGCAATGTTTAGTATTGAGGATCATGAAACTTTAAATAATAGGAAAAAAAATCAATTGGCCTGCATCTTGAAATTTGGAGTTGCTGAATTACCAGTTTCTTGATTAACGCTTGTGTACTGAAATATGGTTCCTTTACAAGCCTATGAGCGGAGAGATTCCAGATTGGCTGCAATTGTTACTTTGGGGGCTTCACTTGATTACACTACTTCAAGATCAACGCTGAAATTACTCACACCCCTGGTAAATACAAACATATATGGCTTGATTTCATCTTATGTAGGACTAATTGCTTATAAAGGTAATCAACTATGGCCGAATTTTATTTTTATGTGACCCAGAAAAACCCAAGTTCAAAATTTTTGATACACCCTTTAAAACTTTCAAATATATTAGATACAAACTCTCAAAACCTTTTAGGAAACAAAAAAAAAGCGGAACTTCTTTCATGGTGCTGATGGTGCGGTTAGATACCGTTCACCAGCTGTCATGGTTGATTATTACCATAGTCGAAATTCTAATAGTTTGAAGGGGTTTTTCTGCCGCAAAAGAAGCTGGTCATTGGAGATGTCCATTTATAATTTATGGTTTAAAGTATAATGAGTTGTTGGTTTAAAGTATAATGAGTTCTGTTGCTTGAGGCACAGGCAGATCCGGCTCAAGCATTGAATGTTACAGCTGTTCCATTAGGTGCATTGCTTGCAGCAGCTTATCCTCTTGCTTCCCGTCCTCCATATGTCATGTCCTGGTTAAATCGTCTCATTACTGCACAGGATATGATGCATCCGGAGCTAATGGAGAAGTTTGTCATGAACAACTTCTGTAAGTTCCCTAAATATCTTTGGTTCTTCCATGGGAATACTTATCTTTCTCTTTATTCTTTCAAGTTTCAAGGATATGAATCGTCTATTCTCACCCGTAAACAGATTCTTCTACCTCCAACGTTAAACGCTTACATTCTACAGTAGTTTACTGCAATAGTATATTCCCTTCGTGTACTTGCCTAGAACAGCCACTTGTTCAAATAAAACTGTAGCCGTAGCAAAGTTTTATAGCAAGTGAAGATTGATACTCTAAAAACATGAATGCATTATTGAGCAATACAAACAAACAAACAAACAACCCCTGGAAAATCAAGCAATGCGTAATCTTTATTATATCTATAGTTTACAGATGAGCAAGTGGGCTTGATCATAAACCCCTAAAGTCATAAATGATAGATATGAAAAATTCTTTATCTTTGACAGTGTCTTTCAAGTTAACCTAAAGTTATAGAACAGGATTTCAATCTTATGAAGAAGCAATTTTAAATTCAATATTAACTTAAACCACTATATATTATTTTTGCAAACATAATTTGAGGCAAGTTATCTATATTTCTGTTGTATATCTGAATGCCCTTAAGTTAAGATATTTTCTGTACCTAGTATACTTAGCATCAGTTTATTTATTGTCATGGTAGTATGGAATGTATTAGGTTTTGTACCATAAGAACAAATATCGTGATATGATTGTAATAAGTTTGCTGAGAGGTTGATACACATGATTGATGTTGTTTGTTTTTGCAAAGTCTTCTCTCTTCATTTAAACTTATTTTAGCTTTTTTTGTAAATTTTGTTCTATAAAATAGGTTAACTACAGATATTACAATAATAAAATCTAAATCGTTGAATAAACATATGGGGAAGTAGGGTTGTATGCATTAATATTTAAGTTTGGGTTTTATCTGATCCATTCAACTAAATCTTTTTTATTCAATCTGTTTTAAGATAAAACATAACCTGTACTGATTGACCTATTTATAAGTAAACCTACGGACATTTCAGGCATTGTGTTTGCATTTATTATTATCATTATTATTATTATTTTCTTTTGAGCAATGAGCAGGTACCGTGCCTGCCAAGCTACTTTTGCAGCTAACAACAGCCTTTCAAGAAGGTGGATTACGTGACAGAAGTGGAACTTTCTTCTACAAAAATCATTTAAACAAAATTGATGTTCCAGTCTTAGCCATTGCTGGTGATCTTGATCTCATTTGTCCACCTGAAGCTGTATATGGTATATTACATTTTATTACCAATAAACTTTGTGTGTGTGTGTGTGTTTTCTGTTTCAGTATTTGTAGTCCGGTAATAAACTTGACCTGATTGGACTAATGAATACAGAAACAATCAAATTAGTTCCTAAGCATCTAGCCATGTACAAAGTTTTTGGGGATCCATCTGGACCACACTATGCTCACTATGATCTTGTCGGAGGTCGTTTGGTATGTTATTCCTTATCTTTTCTTTCACGCAACACTTGTTAGAAGTGCTGGTTTGGACCCATTATTTCTTAATGGGTCAATTTGGGTTATTTTTCATGTTTCATTAGTCAAATAAAGAATTCTATTGAAAATGTGTATGTTGCATGGGGTAAAGAGCTCAAGTGGGTTGGATTTTTTTCAAAGTACATTTTTAAAGCATACAACCTCTCAAAGCACTTTATATAAGAGTATAAAATATTATTGTAATAGTTTTTGATGCTCATATTTTACACATTTCAATATTTATTAAACTTTGTTCATAAAAGTGTTTGCCAGGTATAACCCACACCGACCCAACTCTGTTTCAACTTGCACTACTAAGTTACCAGCTTTGATCCGTTGTCCAACCTGCTCATTTTTTCATGTCTAATTCATAAAATTTGCTCAAAGTATTTTGGGTCTATGTGTACCAAGAAATTACCATAAAAATGATCTTTTTTAATTAATATAACATTTTAAGTTGTAAACACTCGTCTAAATTGTGGCAACTTTTAAACATGGTCCAAACTCCAAAACATGTCCTTTTCAGCTATTTTTTAAAAAAAATTACCCTTCACAAAATATAACCCGAAATCATTTTCTTCTTTCTTTTAGTGAGCCCTATACTTGTTTCTCTTCATATAATCCACCGGGCCCTATATCAGTTCTTTTTTTTTAATTCTCAGAACAATAGTTGTTCCAAATATGTACCTAATCCATGATTTTTAACTACCATAAAATGGCAGGCACCAGAGCAGTTATATCCATGTGTAATCGAGTTTCTGACAGCTCACGACTCGATATAATGTAATTATATACTCCATATTATGTACAAACATACTTTGCATAGCTCTACATTCTTTTGAGGAGCAACCTCTGTAAACACATGGACAACAAATGACCTCCCCTATCCTATGACCAAATGAATATGATGCCCGGGGTCAACCAACAGTTAATGCACATAAAATTGTATACTGCTGCATCCCCCTGGCATCGGATCTAGAACAGGTCTGGTGTATCTACATCATGCCCAACTTTCTGTGGAGTAGAAATGAAGATTACAAAATATTTTTATTGGTATTTGAATTATGTATTTAATTATTTATTGAACACCTTTTGTGATGTATATGGAAACTGCGTAGTCATTTATTAATATTTGGTGTTGACCAGTGTTTGCAAACTTGGACCACACTGGGTGGTCACACTTTTGTGATGTATATGGAGAATTTGGGTTAGCCATTCCTATCAACTAAAACCTGTGGTCCATAAATAAAGGTGATGCAACATAACACTTGAAATGTGAGTTTTTTGTTCTATAATACAACAATCAACACCTGGTTCAGGTTGGATCATACTGGACCTGCATGCTGCAAATTGGTTCGAGTGTGCAATTGCTTCATAAAAGCATGCCAGATGTTGATTTTGCTCGGGACCAATATGTTCTGTTTGAATACTAACACGCCTGAAACAGACGCTCTTGGAGTCTTGGGACAATGGATTAGCCCACCACTAAGAAATGTCAATTCATTAACAAAGGTGGAGGGTGAGATGTAAGGGCCTTAACCAGTAGGTTTTGTAGTTTAGATTTCGCGAGTGCTTCTAGATCTCTCTCTGGTCAAGGATGACAAGCAAATCTAAACGTGATGAGCAAGCTTTAAACCTATAATATAGGAGACGAGTGTTCGTGTACAGGATACTGCAATATGATTAGTTTTAAGATTTTTGTGGGCATGGTACTATGTGATATCTGGTCTGTTTAGTTAAAATATACGTAGATTTACTTTAACTTTAAATGCAAACATTTCTTTGTCTTTGGGTAATAGAATAAATGAGTAATATACTAATCAAATGAACTTTTTAGTTTTTATATGATAATATTACTAAAATAGTCCTATGGTTTTGTCAGATTGCATGTTTGGTTACTAGAAATAAAAAGTTACAAACTTAGTTTCAATTTTTATACGATGGTTGCATAAATAGTCCCCATTATTAATTGCCAGTTAGTTTTTAACGAAATAGATGACATGTGTAGTTCATATGAAGGCAATTTTTTCTTTTAAAATTGTAAACCCTCATAAAATATTGTTTTCATTTCATACTCATCCACCTCTTGCATTCCTTGTATCATGCTCCTTCCATACTTGTCAACTTTGTATATGGGTCAAAATTGGTGTCGGATTGTCGGTGAATTTGTAATTTAATTTTGTGTTTGATCAACTTTTTTATGGTTCGATAGTATGTTCTATAGGTCTATTTTTGTCCGCTTAAGGAGCTACGTACTGTTATGTTAAATGAGGAAACTACTGTTTTGTTCAATTTGATTTGTATGTTCTGTATTTAACCCATTAAATGGATGTTTTTATTTATTTATTTAAATATCCATCTTCATTTGTTAAAATTTACACCTAAAGAACCTATTGTTTTCTTCAAATTGATTTGTTCAAAATTCCATTCATTTACACAAATAGATGCTCAATTAGTCCCTCACAATCACCATTATTATATACGATAACTGGTGATAAACCGGTTAAAAAAGCATGCACATTACTAGCATTGGTTCATTACCATGTGCTTTAGCTTCTGATAGTATATTGGCCCCATGATATGCTTGTACCGGGCATAGGAGTGATACCTGAAACATAATGATGATAGTTAAAGATGTTCTCATAGCAAAGCAATACATAAATTTGTCTTCACATGGCCATTTCGTTAAAAACTAACTGAATACTAACGATGGGGACTATTTGTGCAACCATCTGAAAAAAAGTTAGTGCTAAGTTTCTAATTTTTTATTCCTAAGGACCATACATTCAATTTGATAAACTATACGTACCGTTTTTGCAATTTTCTCTTTTTGTATTTTTAACTAGTATTACGACTCTCACGTTGTGGAGGGAGCACAAATCATGAAATCTAACTTCTAATTGTTCACACGAACTTGTACGTCACTCAAAACACTTAAAACTTTATATGAATATGAAACTGTCACGAACGCGTGCTGCGGCGAGACCGTTGATATATATATAGGAGAGATCAAACTTTCTCATTTACACACATAAGTGTGTATTTAGTGCTACAATCAGCAATATACATTAGACCTTGCTTAACACATACGCATACTGGATACTTACATATATCTATCAATAATGCAAGTATATATAGTAGTATTTAGGTTACATACATGTAACTTAACTAGATACATACACATACGTACATCGGTTAACATATACGTAAGCTTGTTTATATACATGCTTACATATACGTAAACATGTTACATATGTGCTTGAATATACGTAAGTAGGTTTCCAAATTATTATGTGTAAGGCCTCGTTCCTGGAACACTCACAGATGGACAATCATCGCACATAATATATAAAAATACATTTAACATTTGTGACACATTGTAGCGGAATAATTTAACTAAAACCATTTCATGCATTAATAATTGCTTTTGCCAAATAATACATCATTGTTAAGTTACAAAACATCGTAATTGCATTACATCACCAAAAAACATCATTTGCATAAAATGGATGCCATCCAAAACTTGTCAAGTAGCTGTACCCATGCCACCCTCAGCAACCATCACATGCCAACTGAAAAATACATAGAAGTCAACGATACTGAGTGATTCTAGTTTTATAAAATATATAATACTTTACTTTCGTTTAAAACCTTTCCTTTACTTTCATTGGCGATCATGCATCATACGTACACATAGATACTCTTATTATTAACTTTCATCATCATTCGTCATCGTACGTCATTCGTTATCATTCATTCATCATCATCTTCATTCTCATCATTATCTTTCACTTTTCATCCGGACGACTTTCATATGCTATACCCCAAACATCATGCACAAGGCGGGTACTAGGCCGAAGTCTATAAATAGACTTCAAACATCATGCACAAGGCGGGCACCAGTACCGGGGCAAGCAACAGAGGTCCCATACATCTGGTCAGTCACAAAGACTAGACCCTTATGTGCATCCTTATGGGTTAGCTAAACCGCACACAGTTAAGCTAACACCTTCATTGGGTGTGCACCTCCTTTCATTTTCTTGCAAGACTTTTCATACGTTCATTCATTCTTTCATTCATTCTTCCTTATGTTCCGCTTTTGATCATCATTAAGTTCCGCTTTCATTACATAATACTTTACGTTTGTCAGCATTATCACACCACCTAAAGCCACGGAAATAATACGTAATAAGGAACATAAAGATAACAGAATAGAAACATACATAACATCATGACACATCATCATACAACATCATACAATATCATTTAATCATCATACATCACCCCCGAAAACATCCCAAGTCATAGCCTAAAACTTCCTTTTTCCCCAAAATTTCAGAAAAGCATGACCAACACTTAGTCGCCTGGGCAAGATCTTAGGCGCATGGGCCTGACTTAGGCGCATGGGTAATTAGGCATTCGGGCAGTTGGGCGCATGAGCAAGTACTTAGGTATTTTGGCACATTTCTAGGCGCATGGGTACTATTTGGGCGCATGAACAACTAACTTGTAACTAACATCATAATTCAGTCCCCAAATCCATTTTTAACATGTTCAAGCCTAGATTCTAACATACTAAGCCACATAAGCATGCATACAAACATGAATATAGCCATAAATCATTCTCAACATACACCCACCCACAAAACACATATGCATACTTACGGGTACACACACCAACAAAACAAAAACGTTATAACATGTATTTCCAGCCCCAAAACAAATTAAAACATGTAAAAATAGGGATCTAGAACTCACTTCTTGCAGCTTTTGTGTATGACTTCTTGTAAGGATTCCTTAAGTCTGATGCAACCCAAAACATCCAAAGTGTCTCTGCAACATGCACTAAGTACTGAAGTGAAGAATGCTTTGGAAGTTTTACACAATGCATTAGAAAATACTCTAAGTGTAAAATCTTCCGAAGCCAAGACCAATATCTTCCGAAGCCAAACATGAAGTCTTCCGAAGCCTCAGAGACAAAGTCTTCCGAAGCTTCAACCTATGAAGACAGATTTCTTCCGAAGACTTTTAGTACACATGCTTTATCTAATGTACTGTTCCATAAAGCACCTTTTCCGCTGCATCTCTGTAAAGTCACCAACTTACATGAGTTGGTGAAAAGGTCCATGCTTTTGGTAACTGTACATTGAGGTCTTGAGTCTGTAACTTTCCACTTTATGTACTTTATCCTTTTTGTAATGTATAAGGATGTGAGCTATGGCATGTCATAGTCACAAGGTCAAAAGGCAGATATGCTTTTTGATCCTACAACTGATTTTGTTAGTGTCTAGTCAATTGTATCCAGCTGGCTTTCAAAGTATAGCCGGCTGTAGGTTGTAGTATAAGTATTTCAAGTTCTTGTATCTTTCTTTATGCTTTGTAACACTTGTAAAAGAACTTGAGAAAGCAATATACTGCCTCCTTGAAACCCAAAACTCTCTTGTTCTGTCTCCTTGCTTTACTTGTGTTCTTAGTATCATACTTGGTCAATCCAGTTCACTGTTTGATTAAAGTTTAGTTAATCTTCTCATTGTGTTGTTGTGTTGTAATTGTGTTAAAGCCCTTAAACGGTCCTGCAATTGGTATCAGAGCATTCCAGGCTCTTGATATAAGATCTAACCATCTTAAGATCCCTCACACACACAAAAACTAAACTTTTCAAATGGCTTCCATCTCAAAGACTGATATGGAGACTGGAACCATGAACAAATCCCCACTGATCACTCTTGATGATTTTGACACCTGGTGCATGAGGATGGAAGGCTTCATCAGGTCTCTTGATTCAAGAATGTGGGAATCTGTTGAGAATGGACCTTTCACTACCCAGCACCACCCTTGCTACTGTGCTGGTATGATTCCTAAAGATGTGGCCACTACTCAGATGAAGATAGAAAAGAGTAGAGATTGATAGGAAGGCATGACTGCTCTTCAGACTGCTCTCCCAACTCTGTATACAGAGTTTTTAAGAAGTGCAAACAGCCAAACAGCTGTGGGATGCACTGAAGCTGATGTATGAAGGCTCCTCTGAAGCCAAGGAGAACAAGAAAGATCTTCTGAAGCAGCAGTTTGAAAATTCACCTTCAAAGCAGGTGAAACCATGACCCAACAATACTTCAGGTATGTGAGATTGTGGATACCCTAGTGGATGGAGGAGTTCCTCTTGAGAACAGGGACATTGTAAGGAAGTTCATGTCCTCACTTCCTAGGCAATGACACACTATTGTGTGGTGATCAAGAGGACTGAGAACCTTAAACTCTTACTCTGACAGAGTTGTATGGGATTCTCAGTGGATACCAGATGGAGATGAACATGCAAGGTTCATCTGGCAACTCCAACAATCAAATGGGTTCAGCCCTTCATGTGGTTGAAAGGGACAGCATAGAACCCCCACATCATCTCATATGCTACCCTGACAACCTCCAAAAGGTCCTTTCATCACCTTCCCGGAGACACCAGGGAGAACTTTACTCAAGGAAGCCCATTCCAAGAGACAAGTTCTTCTCAAGCCTTTGTGTCTACTGATGAAAGCTGTGGGAATTATCTCTTCACTCTTGAAGACCTGGACTGTATCCATCCAGATGACCTGAATACATGGAGATAGTTCAGCAGATGGCTCTCCTCACTCACAGAGCCAAGAAGTTCTACAAGAGGACAGAAGAAGATTTCCAAGCAATGCTACCAGTGGAAAGTTTGGGCTGGATAAAAGCAAAGTTAAGTGTTACAACTGTAACCTTATGGGTCACTTTGCTAGGGAGTGTAAGGCACCTAAAGCAAATGGGGCCAAACACAACCCAGACCAAACTACACTGACAAAGCCCCTCAGACTGAGAAGACAAAGCAACATGCTGCTGTTGCTGTTGAAGAGGGAGGCTTGACTGGAGCTTTCAGGTGGAAGATGCTTCTCCAACCAAGCACTGATGGCTGACCATGATGAAGCCAAGGTATTGGAACATCTCTGTACTCCTGAATGCATTGCTAAAGTAAATAGATACAGGTCCTACAACTTAGAGATGAGATCTGATCTTGAGTCATTAAACATATTAAAATCTGATTTTAGAAAGTCTGAAAATGATTACAAGTTAAAGATAGAGGACTTGGAGAAAACCATTTCAGTAACATAACGACAGATTTTAGAACTCAGATCCAAGATCTCATAACTAATTAACTGATGAGTGCCAGGCTGAGCTTGTGATCAGCAAAGCCAAGGCAGAAGAGTGTTCTTGAAGAAGAGACCTTCAAGAACATGATATCCTCATCCCTGCACAACAAGTGTGTTATCAAAATAGACAGGGACTGGGATCAAATGAGATAGCTCCTCCACACACAATCTTGTCTGTAAGATCTCCTAGGTGTGGAACTTGTGAAGATGAGCTTCCTCTCATAGATCCTATAAGTGAGGATGATGAAGAAGTGATAGTGAAGAATCCTCTGAGAAGAGTGAAGAAGAGGATTCTTCCAAGGGCCACTATCCTTCTGAGGAGAAGAAATCAACTGTGATGACCAAGTCCAAGAGAAAGAACTTGATCAGGAAGAGCAAAAGGAAAGCAAAGAAGGCTCAAGAAATCAAGGCTACTTTTGATGCTAAGCAGAAACAAGTTTTTTATCTCTGCAGGTTTCAAAGTAGTAAGGACTGAAGACATCAACCAAGACTCCTCAGCTAAGATCCTGTTTCATGTTTCTTGTTCAAATCATCTCAGTGCAAAGAAGAAGACTGAGCTGCTGTGTACCACTGCTGCACAGCCTGGACCATCAAACTCCAAGAACAGTTCACAGCCCAAAGAACTGTCTCACAGCATCTACCAAGATGAAGGTGGAGAAGGATGTGACCAAAGCAGTCTTGCTCTCAAAAGGAGACTTGTTTGAAGAAGAAAATGTTGTGTGTCATGTGTGAAAGTACTTCTCACATTGCTAAGGATTGCCCATACAATCCTAAAAGTACTGTCCACATGACCAATACAAAGACTTCAAAGAGTCTCAAGAAGTCTCAAGCTTCGGAAGGAAAGTCTGTTTCCTTCGGAAGCTCCAAATCAAAGAAGAAGGTAAATGGAAAATTACCTTCGGAAGCAAATTGGTCTCGGAAGAAAGGAGTTCTTCCGAAGCACTGAAGTCTGCTGCAGTGACTGTAGACTCTTCCGAAGGTTCAGTCATCAAAACTTGTGAAGTTCCAAAAGCTTCTAAGGTTTTGAAGGTCAAGTCCAAGACTCCAAAGGTGGTGTGGAAGTCTAAGAAAGACCAAATGACTGAAGTTTCTCCATCAACAACAGCTGAAGATCCCCATAGTACAACCATAGGATCTATTACTGTTGCATTACCTTCTATTACACTTAATGAGCCCAAGACAAGTAAGGCTTGGGTTTCCAATGTAACTAATCATTTTCTTGTGCAGAACAGCTCAAGACAAACAGGAATGTCTGGATAATTGACAGTGGCTGTTCCAGGCACATGACAGGCAATAGGTCTCTACTCCATAATTTTGAGAGAATTGATGGAGGACCAGTTGCTTTTGGAGGAGATGAAGGTGGTTACATTTCTGGAAGGGGCAAGGTCACAAATGGTAAGCTCAGCATTGAGAAGGTAAACTTTGTTAAGGAGCTTGGGTACAATCTTCTGAGTGTATCCCAATTTTGTGATCAGAGTCATAACATGCTCTTTACTGAGCATGAGTGCATTGTTCTCAAGCCTGGAGTGGTCATTCCTCATGAGCATATCCTGCTCAGAGCCCCCAGGAAAGGGAACATGTACAAGATGGATTTGCAAGAAACATCTCCCTCTGGAGAAGTTTCATGCTTTCTATCTAAAGCAAATAGTGATGAGTCTTTCCTATGGCATAAAAGAATGTGCCATGTAAACTTTAAGAACATGAATAAATTAATTAAACATGATCTGGTAACTGGAATGCCAAAGAAAGAGTTTACAAGTGATGATCATTGTGTTGCATGCCTGAAAGGGAAGCAACACAAGGTATCTCACAAGCCTAAGGAAAAGAACTCCATCACTACTCCCCTACACTTGTTACATATGGATCTCTTTGGCCCCACCAGTGTAATGAGTTTAGGAAGGACCTCTTACTGTTTGGTGATCACAGATGATTTTACAAGATTCACTTGGGTCTTCTTCCTTAGAACTAAGGATGAAACCCCTGAGATTCTGAAGAATTTCATCTTAAATTGAGAATCAATGTGATCACAAGGTCAAAACCATAAGATGTGATCAAGGAACTGAATTCAAGAACCAAATCCTTGATACATTTTGTGATGAAAAAGGTATTACAAGACAATATAGTGCTCCCAGGACTCCTCAGCAAAACGGAGTTGCTGAGAGGAGAAACAGGACACTTATTGAAGCTGCAAGAACTATGTTGTCTGACTCTAAACTGCCTATCACCTTCTGGGCAGAGGCAGTTAATACTGCTTGCTATGTGCAAAACAGAGTTTTAGTAGTTAAGACACATGGTAAGACTCCTTATGAACTTTGGCACAAGAGGAAACCTTTCATTGGTTTTCTCAGGTCATTTGGATGTCCCTGCACCATCTTGAATACCAAAGATCAAATTGCCAAGTTTGCTGAGAAATCAGATGATGGACACTTCATTGGATACTCTTCCCAAGCTAAAGCTTATAGAGTATACAATCTCAGAACTAGAATTGTTGAGGAGTCAGCCAATGTGACTTTCAATGAGCACACACCCTGTGTGGCTGGTTCTGGTCCGGATTGGCTGTTTGATCTTGATTTAGTTACCAACTGTTTTAACAAATCTTGTGAGCATGTTTCACAGGATCTGCAGAAAATTAAATACAGGTGATCCTGATCCAAGATTTGAGCTAGGAAGACCTCAACTCATACATCTTCAGCTCCAGTTGGAACTACTTCCAGCAAATGAGGTTTCTATCAGCACAACAATGACAAATTCAGCTGATACATCTGGTATGCCTCTTCAATTCCAGCTCAGAGGCTTCTCTCAACCAGATAAAGACACCTCAATTGTAGAAGACAACAATGGTGATGGTGATAGTGATCAGGAATTTCTTGATGCTAATAACCATACCATAGATGACAACATCAATGATGTCACACACTCATTGGATCAAGTTAATCTTGATAAGTGTGATAATGTGGAGGGTGAATCTTCCAGACCAGATCTAAATTTCTCAAATTTGGATCTTTCTCAGCAACTTGCTGTGATCCCTCAGCTAAGGATCCACAAGTCTCACCCCCCACCACAAACATCATTGGAGATGTTGTCACAGGGGTAAGAACAAGAGGACAAACCCATGAAGCAAATGTTTGTCTTCACTCTTGTTTCTTATCTCAGATAGAGCCAAAGAAAGTTGATGAAGCTCTAAAGGATGGAAGTTGGGTTGAAGCTATGCAACAAGAGCTGCTTCAATTCAAAAGGCAGAAAGTTTGGAACCTTTGTCCTCTTCCTCATGGGAAGACTACCATTGGAACCAAATGGGTTTTTAGGAATAAGAAGGATGATAGAGGAATCATCATCAAGAAGGCAAGACTAGTTGTTCAAGGATACACACAAGAAGAAGGGATTGACTACACTGATGTCTTTGCTCCTGTAGCAAGACTAGAAGCTGTTAGGATATTCCTGGCATTTGCTGCATCCAAGAACTTCAAGGTCTACAACTTGATGTAAAGTGTGCTTTCTTATATGGAGTGATTGATGAAGAGGTTTATGTCAAACAGCCACCTGGTTTTGTAGACCCTGATCATCCTGATTATGTCTGCAAGCTTGACAAAGCTCTTTATGGGCTGCATCAGGCACCCAGGAAGTGGTATGAGACACTATCTGAGTATCTTTGTAAACATGGATACAGGAGAGGTACTATAGATGGAACTCTCTTCATCAAAGGACAGGGAAATGACTTATTGCTAGTTCAAGTATATGTAGATGACATCATCTTTGGTTCAACTAATCCAAAGCTCTGCAAAGACTTTGAGAAGCTGATGAAAGACAGATTTGAATGAGTTCAATGGGAGAACTCAATTTCTTTCTGGGAATTCAAGTGAAGCAGGTTGAAGATGGCATCTTCATAAGTCAGTCAAAGTATGTTCAAGACATACTCAAGAGGTTCAATATGACTGATTGTAAGATTGCTAAGACACCCATAGCCAGAAACCACTCCCTTGGTCCTGATCTTGAGGGGGAGTGTGTAGATGAACACTTATACAGGGCTATGATTGGGTCTCTTATGTATCTTACAGCTAGCAGGCCTGATATCATGTTTGCTACATGTATTTGTGCAAGATATCAAGCCAACCCTAAGATGTCTCACTTAATCACTGTGAAAAGGATTTTAGATACCTCAAAGGTGCTTCAACACTTGGTCTATGGTATCCAAAGAATCCTAATTTCAATCTGTATGCCTATACAGATAGTGATTATGGTGGTTGCAACATGACTGCAAAGTCTACATCTGGGGGATGTCAATTCCTTGGTGGAAGGGTTGTCTCATGGCAATGCAAGAAACAATCCTGTGTGTCTGCATCAACTGCTGAGGCTGAATACATTGCTGCTGCGCAAGCTGCTGTGCTCAAGTGCTTTGGATTCAAAATCAGATGCTGGACTATGGATTTAACTTCAAAGAGACTCCTATCCACATAGACAACAATAGTGCTATCTCTATCACTGAGAACCCTGTGCAGCACTCAAGGACCAAACACATCAACATCAGGTATCATTTAATAAGAGATAACTATGAAAGGGATTAATTAAACTAGTCAAAGTTCATACAGATGAACAATATGCTGATCTGTTCACAAAAGCTTTTGATGAACAGAGATTTAGTATCTGATATCAGCTATTGGGATGATTAACTTTGAGTAGACTTTTTCTTAAAACTAATTCTAATTATTTCTTCTTAAAATATGTGTGTCCTAAGTTGTCTAGTTCATCACTTTCATAAGCTCATGTTTTCTTTGGATGTAAAATTCTTTTTGAAGACTTTCCTTAGATTCTTGAAAATTTTCTGATACTTCGGAAGATAAAGTTTTTATCTTCGGAAGAAAAACATGTCTTCAAAATAAATAACTGTCTAAGAAATTTTACCTTCGGAAGAAGTCAAATTCATCTTCCGAAGCTTAAAATTCTTATCTCAACACTTATTTCATTTTTAAGGACTTTTTCCTTCCGAAGCAAAATTAACCTTCGGAAGCTTTGTTCTTTCTTATACAAAGCATCCAAGGGTTTATTTCTCTTCCGATCATAAATTTCAAGACTCTCAGGAAAATCTTCCGAAGCCATTTTAGCTTCGGAAGCTTTTTAATCAAACTTCCGAAGACAAATTACCTTCGGAAGCTTTTCGAATTCCAAGAAAACTACTTTTTGAGCAAAAGTAAACTACCTTTTCAGAGGTGGGACCGACTTCCGGATTTCAAAGTTTATCCTCTTTCATTAACTTTGGTTCAAATCCCTTTTCACATAAATACCCAACGGTTCCCCCTCTTTCCCACTATCTTCCTCAATTCTACTATTCCTCTAACCTAATTCTCTAAACCGCCTTTGCTTTCTACCTTCTTCTTCACCCTTAAGCTTCTGAAATGGCCAACCTTAACCGCAGAAACAACCCAGATTTCTCCATGCAACTTCACAGGCAACATAATCAAGTTGCTCTGTTAAGCTCTGAGAAAGATGCAAGTTTCTCAGAGATTTGCCAATTCTTGACTCTGTCAAACTATTTCACCTCCTGACCATTGATCCTACTCTATATGAGGATCACTTGCTTGAATTCTGGAAGACCTGCCAAGAGGTCATTATGGATGGGGAGAAGGCACTGTCTGCCACAGTGCAAGGGAGGACAATCTTCATCACTCCGGCCATCATTAACCAACATTTGCAGCTGGATGATGAAGAAGGTGAGGTGTCCTTCCCAAAGGAAGCTGTTAATCATTCCTTTGAGCAGATGGGCTATGAGGAGATTTCTCTGTAAAGACCTTCAGGAAAGGAAGGTCTCATCCCAGTGGAAATACCTGCTCCATGTGGTTATCCACAGCTTATCAAACAAGCATGGTGGATGGGACCAGATTCCTGAGGATCTCTCCTTTATAGTTCATGGAATGGTTCAGGGGGTCAAGTTCAGGTATTCACAATTTGTTTATACTAATTTACTTGCAAACTTAGACTCCTTAGAGTATTACATGTTTCCTAGATATGTTCAACACATTCTCAACTGTGAACTGGGCTCACAGTTGAGGGAAAAAGTAATATTCTTAAATTGGGACAGATGAAGCCCGGCATCTTTAAAATAATGAAAAAGCCAACTGTAGGCTTCTCAGGGGTAGAAACAGCCCTAGTCCCAAAAATGTTAGAGCTCATTGCTCAAGGTGACAACCTAGCAACACAAGCTAGTGTTGAACCCACACCTCTTTATCTTTACCTACCCTAAAAAGACCAGAAATCACCCTCACCTACCAAAGAAAATCCAAACGAACCCCTGCTCAGGCTATTGAGTCTGTGCAGGCCCCCATATACTCAACCTTACAGGAAGAAGTGGACACAGAGCTCCCACTTCTCCTGAGGAGCAAACCACTCCCATCTCTTCACCTATCAGGGCTGAGGTTCCTCATGCTCACCCTGATGAGCTCACTAGCCCAACAGCCTTAAGCCTTCACTCTGAGTCTCAACACTCAAGTGAACAACCTTCAGGGACAGCTACCATCCCCAGCCTTTGGATCTCAACCAACCAATTCCCACCTATCCTTCTATACTGATGAAGACTTAGGATTCTGAGTACCATGAGTCTCTCTTCTCCTCCCCTACTCAAAGAGAGATGAGTACCTCTGACTCTCCTCAGTCTATCCCCCATCAGTCACCCATTACTGAGGTGGACACTTCTGAACCTGTTCAGGATGTCCATATGGAAGAGGCTCTCACTTTTGAAAGTGATTACATCATTAAGACCTCAACCATGGCAACTCAGCCCACTGGCATCTCAACTGAGGCTGCCAGTGAGCAGAGGAAAACCAGCAGCCAAGAAACTCAAGCTGGTGGTGAGAGAGAGGACTTTGGTCCAATCATCTCATCCCCCAATGATTCTTCTGATGAAGATGAGGGGAATTTGAGACTAAAGGTGCAGAAATTGTCAAAAACATGCACCTATTTAGTCTCTAAGGTTAGTCACTTGGAATCTCAGGTGACTACCTTACAAAACAGGGTCAATGATCAGCAACTTCAGATTTCATATCTAAAGGAAAACTAGTTGGGAGACCTTTAAGGAGAGCTCAACCAGGAACACAAGAACCTGTGGAAGTGATTGACTTATCCTCCAGCTCACCTATGCAAGTGGGTGATGCTACCAAAAAGGGGGGAGAAAGTTATTACAACCACAGAACCTGGGAGTTCTTCAAAGAATGGCATAGAGGACTCACCATCCTCACTTGTTGTTGTGCATTCTCAGCAACTTCCTCAAGTTCACATTAATGTGGACTCTATAGACTCAATCATCAGGAGTCTCTTTGAGGAAGGTATACCAAGGGCTGTCTCATCTCCACCACAAGGAACTGGCAACTACATCATAAGGTGGAGGTATGATGATGACAGAAGAGCCCTTATACTTCACAGAGTTCAAGGCCAACAAGAAGTTTTTCAGTTCCAAAGCCTGAGCTTCTATGAAAGACTGGATTTAGTCAACATGCCACTTGTCAATCCAAGCAATTCAAGACAAGCTGACAGGCTGGCTCAAAGAATCCAAGACAGGATCCTTGCAGAGTTCTCTCTAAGAAGGAGACTTAGGCAATCAGGCAATGTCATCGGTCAACTGGATGTTGAGGTGGACCCTAAGATTAGTTTCATAGGGGAAACCTTGACTGAAGGCCCAGTGGCAGAACCTGAGACCCCTGTCTCATCATCAACAACTGCTGCAGAGGTCCAAACTCCATCTGAGACACCTGCTGGTGAAGGTGTTTCTCAGCCTCTCTCTGGCCAGAGCATGGAAGCTACACCAAGCAATGAAGGCCAAGCCTCAATCCTCCCTGAGTCACAAAGGTCTGTTGGTGACAAAGGGAAAAGGATAATGACTCCTGAGGAAATTGAGGAGGAAGAGAGAGAGAGGAAAAGGAGACTAAGGGGAGAAAGTTCTATTGGGTCATCTAGCTTCATGCAAGCTGCAATCAGGGCTGCCCCCAGACCAAATACTCAAGATGATGAGTTAAGGGCAGTCAGGATTACCTACTACAGACCAGGAACTATGATATTGATGAAATCATCTCCCTCCCCTTAGAAGAGTTAAATGAACTGGCTGACATGGAAGTGTCAAGAGAGATGAAGGAGAAAAAGGATGCAAGGTACTTCTCCAATTCAAAGAGGAGAAGAGACAGAAAAGACTTTACAAGCATGCTCCCACTCTCTCTCCAGTTCAAGAAAGTCCTGCACAGGAAGATGTGGCTCCACAAGAACCTCAGGTAGATAAAGAAGAAGATAGGATCAAGATGATCAACTACCTGAGTGCCACAGGCTTCTATCAGGCAGATGCACTTCTTCCCTGTCCTATGACTTCATTGAGTTCGAGTACCTAAAGCAACTTGAACTTGAGCTAGTCAAAGAAAGAAAAACAACCAAAAGGAAGCTAAGGGAAGAAGCTGCAAAGTCAAGAGCCATCATTCAAAAGAATGCAAAGAAGTCTGCTGACAGACAAAGAATGATGAGCTTCTTGAAGCTATATGGATTCTCCGGAAGGAGACTTGGCCCCATGTCTCTATCCACTATGGATGAGCATAAGGGTGATCAAGCAGAAGATTAAAAGTGGAGAACTGATTGACTTGCACTCTCTTCCAAGTCAAGTCCCACCTGAAGTGGAGGTCAAGTTTGAACAACCAGAGACACCTCAACCAGAACCTCCAGCTGAACCTCAGCAAGCTTCATCATCTGATCCAAGGCAGGGTCAAACTCCCTCTCCTTCTGAACCTGTGAGGGAGGAACACCCAACTGAGAAAGACACTGATGATCAACATGGTGCTGCAGACCAGTCTTCTCAGTTAAAGACATCTAAGAGGAAGAAGAGAATGGCTTCTAAACCAAAGACTAAGAAGAAGAAGCCAAGTCATCTACCTCTACACCTCAGGCTGAATCAGATCAACCTGAGGAAGTGCATGATGAGGCAACCCAATCAACTCCTATGCAAGTGGCTCCTCTAACAACTGAGACACCCATCTTGTCCTGGACTTACTCTACCAATCCAGAAAGATGGCATGTTATCAGAGATCAAGGTGTTGAGAATGTCTACTCCTGGCAAAATTACCTCTCTGCATGATCTCTTTGAGATGAGAAGATACTATGAGAGTCTTGATGATCCTGACCATCTAATGAAGAAAGGAATGGTCTTGATTGTACTGAAGACAACCAACATTTGAAGATCTTCTAAGTGTTTTGGTAGCATCAGCCTAGGGGAGTTTGTAAGGATTCCTTAAGTCTGATGCAACCCAAAACATCCAAAGTGTCTCAGCAACATGCACTAAGTACTGAAGTGAAGAATGCTTCGGAAGTTTTACACAATGCATTAGAAAATACTCTAAGTGTAAAATCTTCCGAAGCCAAGACCAATATCTTCCGAAGCCAAACATGAAGTCTTCCGAAGCCTCAGAGACAAAGTCTTCCAAAGCTTCAACCTATGAAGACAGATTTCTTCCGAAGACTTTTAGTACCATGCTTTATCTGATGTACTGTTCCATAAAGCACCTTTTCCGCTGCATCTCTGTAAAGTCACCAACTTACATGAGTTGGTGAAAAGGTCCATGCTTTTGGTAACTGTACATTGAGGTCTTGAGTCTGTAACTTTCCACTTTATGTACTTTATCCTTTTTGTATTGTATAAGGATGTGAGCTATGGCATGTCATAGTCACAAGGTCAAAAGGCAGATATGCCTTTTGATCCTACAATTGATTTTGTTAGTGTCTAGTCAATTGTATCCAGCTGGCTTTAAAGTATAGCCGGCTGTAGGTTGTAGTATAAGTATTTCAAGTTCTTGTATCTTTCTTTATGCTTTGTAACACTTGTAAAAGAACTTGAGAAAGCAATATACTGCCTCCTTGAAACCCATACTCTCTTGTTCTGTCTCTTGCTTTACTTGTGTTCTTTGTATCACTTTGGTTAACCCAGTTCACTGTTTGATTAAAGTTTAGTTAATCTCCTCATTGTGTTGTTGTGTTGTAATTGTGTTAAGCCCTTAAACGGTCCTGCAGAACCGAATAATTTAAAATGATTATTGTAATCTTTGTTAGAAACGGTTTATGCGTATAAACCACAATGTGTTTAAAAACGTTTCATTCTGTAATAATGTGTTAAAACGATTTATTCTCAAATCGAAAAATGTTCATAATTTTTTTGAAAAAAACGATTGTAATTGTTTGTCTTCTAACGACGTGTTTAGATATAAATTTAACTATAAAACCATTTTGTAGTTTATGGTTTTTGACTATTGTGATCAAGAGATAAAAAAAAATGATATATTTTTAAAAAATTGCAAACTAGGAAATGTTTGAATGAATAAAACATGTGTTTTGCAATCTAAAATGATTAGCTACTCAGTGAAAATAACGCGTCTCAAATCACATAAATTCTCGATGAGATTATCGGAAAAAACAACATGTTTTGAATGAATAAAACATTGTTTTGCAATCTAAAATGATTAGCTACTTATGTGAGAAGTAACGCATCTCAAATCACATAAAGTCTCGATGAGATTATTCGTTAAAAAAAACAACTCGAGTTTGTTGTGAATAGAAATAATTATTCAAATACAACTACTTAGATAAGATAGTGTATAATAACGTTGTTTTGTTTTTCTTTCAGTTTGACTATTTAAATTAGAGCTTCAAGATAAGATGAGAAACTTGATCGTATGTGTCACACCCAACCTTGACGGCGAAACGTCGAGATGTGAGGGTTACGATTGTTCACAGCCACATAACGCTATTTATTAATCCCAAATATATTATTCATAAGATTCATTAATACATTACAAACAAATGTTTCAACAAGAATACATCATATATAAATGTTACAAATAACATGTTCATCCATTTTATTACTATGTCCAATCCTAGATGCAATAAGCTTCAAAGAGTAGACATAAACTTGGGGTTACCTGAAACATGTTAAAATAAAAGTCAACATAAAAATGTTGGTGAGCATTCCATAGTTTTCAATACATAAGTATATAAAAGATGGCAATTCAAGTCATAAGTAGTGAATAAAGTGATTAGGGATGTTATGAACAATGCAACAATCAAACCTCGACAAAGTTTTACAAGTCTCAAACGTTTAAAAGTATATACGATCAGCTAAGTGTACTTGGATCAACCAAAGCAGCTTGTCTTACCCATAGATCTATGACTTCGCTGGGCTAGCAATAGTTAATGATTGTACATATAACGCCATAACATGGTAACCACAAAGTTCAACTACCACAACTTTGCATGATGAATGCCATAAGATTACAAGTCTCAAATAAGTTTACAAGTGCAATGATAATAAATTAACATGTTTCACCCCAAAGTGTGAAAATAAGCAAAAAGGGGTATGAAATACTCACATGGAAAACTCACAATAATAGTGATGGTTGTAGAGTACATAAGAAAGCTTGGATGTTTAAGAGTAAAAGGTGATGTCCTAAATGATAAAAAGAAACAATAACTTGAGTTTGGGATTCATTACGAGAAGTTAGGACGCTTAGGAATACCAATAAGCGAAAGGTAGATTGATAAACGATTATTGTACCAATTTTAGATTCTGGACAGAATGTTTGATACGTGTTTGAACAGGTTTTTAAAATAGCAAACGACTTCATAAAATTATAAATTTTATACTTGACTAGTTCAAAGTCTCCCGGACAACTTTCATTCAGAAACAATTTTATGAAAAGATCTTTAAATAGTTCAAACAAGCAGCACAAGACGAAGGTACTGAAATGCGCACTTATCTTGTAAGGCTATTGTTGAGTCGTCCGATTGAGTTTGAAGACGTATAAACTGTCGTTGAAAAGTTAATTCAATGAACTTAACACTGGAGTCTGAGTTTACCGAAATTAGTTTTTTATGATCAAGTTATGGTCGTTTGAAGTAAGACTATATTCTGCCAGAATTGTAGTAAGGCACTTATGTGCACTTTTAAAATCGTTAAAGCATGAAACGGGTTAGTGTAAATTTATTATATTGATATATGATATATTAGTCTTCATTTGAGTTATAAAAATATTCTAAGTCTTTGGCATAGCCATCATTTAGAAAAATAATCTTGTTGAATAACCGAATGCGGCGCATAGCCGTCCATATGCAAACGGGATTCTTTGTTTATGTTAGTATGTTGTTAGCTTAATTTAGGGATGTTAGTGATCGTTATAAGGTTAGTGATTATTAAAATATTAATGATTAAAATAATAGAGATTTAGTAGAAGAAAGAATAATAGTAAGACATAAAGTCATGAAAATAATTGATGGTAGGATTATTAAAATGTTAATATAAAAGCAATAAAAGATTACCTTAGTATTAAGAGTTCTTGAAATCTCTTGTAAAATAAAATCCTTCAAATTGTTCATAACCATAGATGAAGAAGATATGAGAGTGAGATGTTAGAGAATGAGCAAATGAAAAGTGAGGCCTAAGCCTTGCTTTATACTTGAGATTAGGAGGAGGTTATGAATTGTGTTAATGGTGATTTATAAGTCTTTTAAAAGGGGGTTATGATTGGAATTTGAAATAAATATAAAATTAAATAATTTAAATAAATAAAAGAATAATTATAATTTAAAATTTAAATTCTTGAAGACTATAATTTTAACAACTTTTTTATAAAATATTTATAGACTTTATAAAACCAATTTGAATAATCAATCAAATTATTTATTTGTTAATCTTTATAACTTTTATAAACTTGTAACTTTATAATTTGATTACTTATTTTCAATATTTAAAATTCATAATTACTTATAAAACTTTATAAGTAGAATAATTCATTTTATAACTTTATAAGTTTTAGTAAGTCTTTTTTTCATTTAGTTATTTGTTGTAGCATGATTAATAAAGTTTATAATTTTATGAAAAAGAATTATTTATAATCACAAGTTATTATAAGTTGTTTAAATGATAAATTGAATAAATCAATTTAAACTACACGTCTAATCTATATAATTCATTAATATAAATAAAATAAGTTAAATAAAGAAATTTCATATCGTAAGATAGTTCGATTTTAGTTCGGGTTGGGTTTATAACTTGAAATGCCGGATGTTACAGTCTCCCCTACTTTAAGAAATTTCGTCCCGAAATTTAATCACAAGAGACTAATTTCAAGGATGTGAGGAGACTTGGATTTCATGACACATTCGCAAGTGACACTTGGAACATTTAAATTCAAATGAGTTTAATTATGATGGGATGGTATGCTTAAGTTTGTGAAGTTCATTATTTATGATTTCATGTGCTCCTTGACAAAGGTTACAAGATTGTTAATCTAAAATTTTTAAATAATAAATGTTTGTACCTTAAATGGTTCAAGACATTCGGGAT